>CAUYQG010110695.1:0-12341 GCA_963574415.1 Tarsius wallacei | reverse complement strand
TTGAAAATGAGCAAAAATCTTGAATAGATGCTTCTTCAAAGATTACATACAAATGTCCAACAAACGTATGAAAAGATTCCCAACATCACTAATCATCAGGGAAATATAAATCACAACTGCAATGAGATATCATCTCATCCTATTATGATGGCTACTATAATAACAACAACAACAAATGACAAGTCTTGGTGAGAATGTGGAGAGATTGGAATCCTTCTGCCTGTTAGTAGGATTCTAAAATAATGCAACTATTATGGAAAATAGAATGGAAATTCCTCAAAAAAATTAAAAATAGAACTACCATATGATCCAGCAATTCCACTTCTGAGCATATATCCAAAAAATTAAAAACAGGGTTTAAACAACATTTGCACACATATATTTATAACAACAATATTCACAATAGCCAAAATATGTAAACAGCCCAAATTTCAATGGTTAAACAAAATGGGACTTATACATACAATGGAATACCATTAAGCCTTGAAAAGGAAGAAAATTCTGTCCCATGTTATAAAGTGAAAAATATCAGTCACTAAGCCCACAGACATTGCATAATTCCATTTATATGAGCTATCTGAAATAGTCAAATTCATTGAAACAGAACGTAGAATGGTGATTATTAAAGGCAGAGGAGAGTGGGGAAAGATAAGTTGTTTAACAAGCACAACGTTTCAAATTTGTACTTTGAAAAAGTGATGGGAATCTCATTCATTACAATGTTAATGTATTTAAAATTACTAAACTGTAAAGTTGAAAATTGTTAAGATATTAGATTTTACATTATGTGGTTTTTGTTCGTTTGTTTTTTTAACCACAAGTTTAGTATTTATGAAGCCACTCCTGTACCCAGACAATTAAAGAGTTTGGTTTTAAAAGTTCTGGTTGTTAGAACACAGTCATTTATTGGATGTTAATTATAAATTACAACTAAAATCTCATTAAAGACATCTCACATGTGTATGTATATGTGTACTTATATTTACATATACATGTACTTGCATTTGAATATGTGCACACACACATACGACATCTATGTTAATATAATTTCAGTAAAGTAGGTAGGGTTTTTCCATAGCCTTGACATTTAGATAAGTATATATCCTGAAGTTGGACTCTACCTTAGTCTATTTTGTGTTACTATTGAAGAATTCTTGGGGCTGAGTAATTAATAAAGAAAAGAGGTTTATATAGCTCATTATTCTGGCAGCTGGAAAGTCCAAGGGCATGGTGCTGTCACCTGTTCAGCTTCTGGTGAAGGCCATGTGCTGCTTCAAGAAATAGCAGACAAGTGAATGGATGAGTGCGTGTGTGCAAAGATGGACCAAACATGAGGAGGGAACCCACTTCATAACAACTTACTCCCTGCGGGAATTAATTCATTAAAATGAGAACTAATCTAATATCTTAGTATCCTGAGAAACCCTTCTTAATGAGCTAATCACCTCTTGAAGGCACAACCAGCTAACATTGCTTCACTGGAAATTAAGTTTCTAATATCAGTTTTGGTGAAGACATTAAAACCATAGAAGACTCTGATTTTACAAGCAACTGTTGGCATTGCATATAGTCTATAGACCATAATTTCCAAACTATCTTTATTATACGTAAACACAAAGAAATATGAACACCATTCCCAAATCACTGATAAATAAAAGATAATAAAATAAACAATGAAAAATTACTATTTCAGTTTAGATGCACACAATAAAGTAAATATGGATAGTTTAAACAATCTAATTAGCTCAATTGTAAACCCAGTTTTTTGACCTTAGTTGTGTTTCTTAAGCCTAAATAATTTTTTGGGGTGATATAAGTTAATATTTATTGTGTTCCTATTGAGGAGTTGACTCTATGCCAAAAATGCCCTTGTGAAATCCAAAATAATATTTATGTAAACTGTCTTTATAACAGTCGTATAATTTAACTGAGTTTAAAAATAGTTGATACTACATTCTAGTGAGGATATGTGCTTCTTTTTATTGTGTATTTACAATAAAAATAGACAAATGGGACTATGCATTTACATTTTACTTACAAATTAAAAATTCCTGACCAAGTAGGCAAAAATAAACTCCCAAGAGCAATTAATTTCATACTCATTCATGTATTTTACAGCCAAATCTTTGTTTTCTTAGAAAAGCCCAATTAGCTGGACCATTTTAAATCAAGGACTCAGAAAAGCATCCAGGAAGACTGAATCTTTTCCCCACAGGCCACAATTGGATTGACCACTGCAAAAACATGTACTAATGAATTTGAATTAAGCTCTAAAATATGAGTTAACTTCAAAATATTAAAAAAATTTATTTGAAGTCTAAATTTAGCTAAAATCTCTGATCCTCTGATTATTATTGGATTAATTTATTCATCTAACAATATTTTAAGTATCTTTAATATACCAAACACTGTGTTAGATACTGAGAATGCAAACAGGCATAAGGTAGAAATTGAGAAACATATGGGTAGTATGGGAGAAAGATGTGACCATAATTAAATGAAATATTAATAAATGCTATGAAAACAAATTAAGTATAAATACAGCTGGAAAACAAAGGGAAGAATGGTCAAGTGTCTCTGGAATTGGGAAGCAGTTCTGGTAAACTGTATCTTGAAAATTACAAAAGGTTGATGGAAAAAATCACAGAACAGTGAAATAAATGGAGAAGCTGTGCTCATGAATCGAAAAACTCATCATAGTAAAAGTGGAAATTCTTTCTAAGTTGATTTATATATTTTGTGTATATGTAGAAAAACTTAAAATTTATATGGAAAGGCAAGGGGACAACAATAGCTAAAGTGACTTTGAAAAAGAATTAAATAGATACATTTTTCTACCTGATTTTCAATCTTATTTTATAGCTAGAGCATTAAGTCATTTGTTTTACTTTCTAGCTTGGTATATCAGAGAATCCAGTCTAAAAAGCTAACTGGTATACATAAACAATAAAAAAATTAATGTCAGGACTGGGAACTAACTTGAATAATTCCTAAAATGAGATACATTTTATTCAACATTTGGAATAAGACAAAAAATATGAATTGGCAAAGGAAAAGATAGAAGCTGGGTCATATGAAAGGTCAATTTCTAGTTCTTTCAGAAACTGCCATACTGTCTTCCAAAGAGGTTGCACTAGTTTGCATTCCCACCAGCAGTGTAGAAGTGTTTCTGTTTCTCCACAACCTCACCAGCATGTTGTTTGTTTTATTAATGATGGCCATTCTTACTGGAGTTAGGTGGTATCTCAATGTGGTTTTGATTTGCATTTCTCTGACGATGAGTGAGGCTGAGTATTTTTTCATGTGTCTGTTGGCTGCCCATATATCTTCTCTTGAGAAGTGTCTATTCATTTCTTTGCCCACTTTTTAATGGGGCTGTTTGTTTTTTTCCTATATGAAAGCGACCGGCAGTAGTGGGAAACTGTCAGGGGAGCGGAGATGGAATTAGCAGTTGAGGGAAACTACTAGAGGAGGAAGGGGCATACCTCATTAACAAGGGTACCTGCATAATCAATGTTTGTATACCTAACCCTGAATTGTACCCCACATCTTTATAATAATTAAAAAAAAAAAAACTATTACTGGAACCTGAAAAAAAAAGATAGAAGCCTTTATAGGGAAGGTATGCAAACCAGAATCAACATATTTGGGTGGACAAATAATAAGTGTAGGTGGAAAGGAAGATCTGGATATTTAAAAATTTATATTACAGCAAGCTGACTGGTATCATTTTCTTTATACTAGATGTATACATGAAAACATTTATTGGGTTTTGGTAATATGAAAATCTTATAATTTTAAGGCATTAGTTATGAATATGAAAAATATTATGAAAACCTAATCTGCAAATCTTCAGAAAGACTGAGTTCTATGGAAAAACTGTTCCCTGCCTGATGATAAAAATAAATTCATGTATAGTAAACATAAACCGGGGTTAGAATCGCTATGAATTTAATAACAAATTGGGCTTACTGTACTTAAAAGATGATATGCACAATTGAGCACTTACTTCCACTGTGTACTACTGAAGTGTTTAATTATGTAGCAGAACAGAAATACAAAATGAAACAATATATATTTATGGTCTTAAAAGCCCGAAGTTTAATTGTGAATTCTTTAGCATGATTAAAATCACTTCCTAATAAATAAATAATCTAGAGTTTGCATATGCTAGCAATTTTCCTTACAAAGAAATAAAAGGAAGACTATTTGAAAAGAAGCTTTCTATGATTACTAGCTTTTTTTTTTCACTTAGGTTCATAATCATTTATCAAACTCTATAAGAGATGATGGGAATAAAGAAAAATTAGACATAGATTTTGTCCTCAAAAACTATACATTGCATAAAATTTTTTATCATCTTATCCTTCTATCTAATTACACAATTTAAACTTAATCATTGACAGCTGTTATACCTTTCTTCTCAAAACACTCTTTTTACTTTTATGATGTTATGTTCTGTTGGTCTTTCTCCTATTCTTGGGTGCTTTCTATATTTCTAATATTTTTTATCTTAAGGTCTTTCTGTACTCCCATATTTCTGTACGTGGTCCAGGACCCACTTCTCTTCCCCTCCCATATTTCAAAAGCTGCCTTAGATTAGAGGTTCAGCCCACACTTCTCTGTTCTGCTCTGACCTCCATATCAATATAATGTACTCTTTTTTATTCTACTTGGATGTCTCAAAGGTATCTCAAGATCAAAATGTGCAAAACTAATTTCTCCCAGTGTAAATCTGCTTCTCTTCCACCTCAACTTAATTGGTCTATTTGTCCCTAACCTGTGTTCTCTTCCTTAATAACTCTATGTCTCACACATAACACCCACGGATAAAAAGTCTCTCATTTCTGTTAATTCCCTTCCCAAATACATCTCAATTCCAAAACCTTACATCCTCTCCCTCTGACTACCCTTGTTTAAGCCACTAGCTTTTCTTGCCTGGACCACTGCAATCAACTCTTTCTCAGCCCCTAATTCCCTATATTCTTTATTTGATTTGATTTGATTTGATTTGACTCTTTATAAAAAATTGGCTATTTTTACTAAATGAAATGTAGTTACCACTTTTAAATAGTTCAATATGACTTTTTAAAATATTTTTCTTTAAGAAAAACAACTTAAGTTGCTTTTTCTTTTGTAGGACCTTAATCAACTTTCCTGTTTTGATCAATTTCTAACTGCCATGCCATGCTTAGAAAGTCCTTGTTCCTTTAACCTCAGTTTGTTATTTATTCTCTCTTTCATATATATATATTGAGTTGGGGTCTCACTCCATCATCCAGGCTGGAGTGCAGTGGCACACTCACGACCACCCCTGTGTCGACCTGCTGGGCTTCAGCTATGCTTTCGCCTCAGCCTTCCAAGTAGCCGGAACTACATGTGCACACTACTGCACCCAGCTAATTTTTGATTTATTGTAGAGACAAGGTCTCACCAAGTTGCCAGGCCTGGTCTCCAACCTTCAGGCTCAAGCGATCCACTAGCCTGCAACCTCCCAAAGTTCTGGGATTACAGGCTGTGCCACTGAGCCCGGCCTCAGATGATTTTTTTAAAAAACGTAAATTCCAGGGCCACATGTGCAGGCTTGTTCTGTGGGTTTATTGTGTGGTGGTGAGGTTTAGGTTTCTACTGAACCCGTCACCCAAATAGTGAACATGGTAGACAATAGATAGTTTTCAACACTTGCCCCCACTCCCCTTCTCCCTGTAGAGTTTCCCAGTGTATCTTGTTCTCATTTTTCCTTCCCTTGTATTTTTGGTCATAGAATCATTTTTGAAAATGCAGATAGGATTCTGATGCATATACTCCCCTGCATTATACACCCACTGTGCCAAAACATTAGTGATTTCTTATTGCTCTTAGGATAAAGTTAAAAGTCTTTCAAATAACTTACAATGCCCTAAAGCATAGTCTCCTTTCTAAACAATTTTACTTGGAAATGTCTTCCCCTCCACCTTGTCTCACTGACTATTCCAAATGCACCAGATAGTTTTAATTCTCCAGAAGTATCAAATAACTGCCTTTATCTTATTTTTTACCATGGTCTTGTTCCATCTGCTTAAAATGCTCTTTATCACCCTACCTCCACTACTCACAGGCTTTGCTGTGTTGGCTTTTTCTATTTACTCTTGATGTTTCTGCCTGAATGTCTTCCTCTCTGCTTCCTTCCCTACCTCTGAGGATCAGTTATATTCTCTAGCAGGACACCATATTGCCTCCTCATAGCTCTTATGACATCTGTATTTTCTGTGTAATTATGTTATTTGTATATTTATCTGCTTCTTTTTCAGATCAGTAGGTTCCAGGAGGGCACAGAATGTGCCTATTGTGTTCACAATTGTATTTTATTGCCTAATGCAGAAAAAGTACCCAAATGAATAAGCAGTTTGAGTGAATACAGACAGCACTTAGTCCACCAGGACATTACCCCCTCAGCATTGTCCCATCTGGAACTGTGGACAGAAGTACATCTTTAATCAATTTACAAATGAAACCAACAGAATTCTGTTGATTTCTCCTTGCATGTTACAGTAATCAATTTTAACTTGATAACAATAATCCAAATAGTAACTTGTTTGTAAAAAAGAATTAAAACTAAGTAGAACACTAAGTCCTCAGATATGATGCATTAGTATTCAGTGTAAATATAGTTTTCTAAAGATTTCTGTAGATGAAATAAGTATATATATATGTGTATGTTTATATGCACACATGTACACACACACACATATTTAAAATAAGTAAATCATGTCCAGTGATGCATGGTAAAAATCCTGAAAATGTGTATTTCGTGAAATCTAGATTAAAATCTTCTGAGGAGGAGGTTAATATTTCAGAGTTAGAATGAATGATGAAATATATTAAAAAGAGGTAAAAGTCTAAAATTTTACACTAAAGTTAAATTCTTAAAAAGGGTTTTTTCTTTTTTTTTTTTTTTTGAGTTGGAGTCTCACTCCGTTACCCAGACTGGAGTGCAGTGGCCGCTCTCGGCCACTGCAGCCTCGAATTGCTGGGCTGACCTGCTGGGCTCTGGCGATCCTTCCGCCTCAGCCTTCCAAGTAGCTGGAACTACAGGTGTGTGCTACCACACCCGGCTAATTTTTTGATTTATTGTAGAGATGAGGTCTCGCCAAGTTGCCCAGGCAGGTCTCGAACCCGCGGGCTCAGGCAATCCACTTACCTCAGCCTCCCAAGGCGCGGGATTACAGGCTGAGCCACCAAGCCCAGCTAAAAAGGGTTTTTCTATTTGCATTCACATTATACCACTATCTAGGACACGGAGCATACTCACCACAATTTTGTAGCCTCTAACGACACTTTTCTTCCTCACTATTGCTACAGCCAAGTTCCTAATATAGGGCATGTGGTCTGGTCTCTGCAACCTCATGTTTTAGGTTCATTGTCTCCCCTCACTGTTTTTTTTTTTTTTCTTTTCTACCCACAAATACAAATGTGCTATCCAATAAATTATTCTCTACTTATAAAGCTATACACTTATAGAAAAATCCAAAATCACTGCTCAAGATAGATGGTGTTAATGAAATTCATGTCCTTCATTTTGAGTTATACTACATTATTTTGGTTTCCTTGATGTGTATTGAATTCTTCACATTTCCAAAGCGTCAAAATATTTTTTTTAGAAAAAATGATTTAAATATTTTCCAAAGTCTGATTGTGCAATGTCAACCAACCCAAGTCTTGTGACTGTTATGGTGTAATCGTAAACTCTACTTTTAGCTAGAGAATACAAGTGCTATATTTTTCTAAAAATCTAATTTAACTATTTATGAGAGAGGAAATTCCTTTGGAAATAACTTGAGCTTTCACATATGCTATCCCTCAAAGTCTCCTAGAGTCTCCAAGGTGTAACAGCTGTGGAGCCATCTGTGAGCTGAATCAAATTCCACTAGCAAATGCATGCCATCAATACAAAATTTCAGCCAAAAAGTTATGACTGGGTCAGAACTCATTAGCAGAACATTGCTACCTTCCTAACAAATTGGTCAATCTGCATTAAAAACTCTTAAAATCATATGGGAAAGATTTTTTGAGCAACAAATGTTTAATTAGGGTAGTTACACAATTATACAGTTATGAGGATGTTCATTCATTCAGCAAATATTTAATGATGGCACCAGCAAATATTTAATGATGACAGGAACCATGAATGTAATAACAAAAAAGATTTTTTAAAGTTTCCTGCTCTTTTAGAATATTCTACAGGGATGTACACTTCCTGTATATTTTCCTTTTCTTGAGTGTGAGCAGAGCCTGTAACTATGATAGGATATCACTTTTTTGATTATTTGTGTTACATGGCAAAAGAGTTTTGTAAATGTAATTATGATTCCTAGGCAGTTGACTTTGAATTTATCAGAAAGGAGATTATCCTTGGTGGGCCTGATGCAATCAGGTGAGCTCTTGGAAGTGACAGTATGCAGCAGCAGATACTCTCCTGTTGAACTAAAAAAAGCAAAATGCCGTGGTAAAGAGAGTGTCATGGGGTAGAGAATGGAAGATCACTGAAGCTGTCAGATCCTGGAGCCTCAGTCTTAAGCTACAAAGAATTGAATTCTGTCAATCATTGTCGTTCTGGACAGCACTTAATTCAGTCTGGTGAGACCCTAAACAGAGGATCCAACTAACCAGTGCCCAGATTCCTGACCTACAGAAACTATGACATAATTTTTTCTTTTGTTTTAAGCTGCTAATTTGCAGTGTTTTATGTAACAATACAAAACTAATATGAGAAAGGACAAGATTTGCAGTTTTCACCCCTTAATTAATAATAAATACATAATGTTTTTCATTATACATATCATTTATTCATTAATATTCTATATATTAATACCAGTAATCTAAGTGTTAGGAGAAAAACAGATCAGGCCATAACAAGATAAAACATGAAATAGCATAGAAAACAATCAAGAACTGACATCTCTCTTCCATATTGACAACTACAGCCTTGGATTCCTGAATGAGAATAAACCCTGAGATAAAATCCATAGCAAAATGAAAAGGAAAAATTTGTTAGGAAAACAAAAGATTTTGTAAAAACATAATTTTAGGGTATTTAACCCCTAAAAACATGAAAAGCTCTCTTTTGAGAGACGAAATAAGTTCCCATTAATCAATAACTAAATAAGTTGCTCTTTAGGATGAAATGGTAGTTATCACGGTAAAGGAAGTCAGTTTTAAATTTGGAGAATACATAATAATTGTAGGTGAAAAGCTTCTTTTAATTGGCTTAGAACTGTCATGTTCCTGTGCATCACCAGAACAATACCATAGTCACTTCTCAGCTTCAGGTCAGTGCAATCCATCATTTCACATCTTTATGTGAACATCATTATCTATTTTCTACTCTTTTTTTTTTCTTGAGTTGGAGTCCCACTCTGTCACCGAGGCCGGAGTGCAGTGACACACTCACAGCCACTTGCAGCCTCGACCTGCTGGGCTCAGGCGATCCTTCCACCTCAGACTTCCAGTACCTGGAACTACAGGCACATGCCACCATGCCTGGCTAATTTTTTGATTTATTGTGGGGATGAGGTCTCACCAAGTTGCCCAGGCTGGTGTCAAACTCGTGGGCTCAGGCAATCCTCTCACCTATGCCTCCAAAAGTGCTGGGATTATAGGCATCAGCCACCGAGCCCTGCCTACACTTTTTATTCAATGCTTACCTTCATATATCTTTCTTCATCATTTTTTTCTTAATTTTAAGATTGTGCTAACATCCTTGTGGGAAGCCAAAGAAAACTCTTTTGGTCAATCACTACGATAATTACACTTTAAGCCAAAACACAAGAAATATATGTGTGATGTGTACAGTATTCTATGACAAGATCATAATGGTATAATATAAAATAGCAAGAAATACGAATTTGAAGAGACAACAAATTAGCTTGATTTTAAAACATAATTTTGGCAGAAATTTCTCTTCTGTAGAGGAATTTAGTTAGTTTTGTAACTGACATATTTTGACAGAAGATTGACAATAGAATCAAACAAAGAAACTGTGTTCTTTTACAGATACTTTGATATAGTGAGACAATCTATAGTTTAGAGTCAAGAATATTTAAACTTGAATTTTATCTCTGCCATTATCTGACAATATGATCTTGGGAAAATGTTTAACTTCTCTGGCATGTAGTAGGACTTTTATTATGCTACGTTTTGGCAAGATATAACAGGGACTTCAATGCATTACTTGTGGGAATATAATAAGACATGGACATTCTGAAGAATAGCTCAGAAATAGTTAGTCAAATCAAGGATGTATATGTAACGATGACGCAAAAGTTTTATATGCTCAAGTGCCTGTCCAGAGTGATTTATGTGGGAGGTTATAGAGTATGAAGCAATATAGGCATCCAGCCATAAGACCACTATACAGAATAATATTAGTACCATATAAAAAGCTTTTTGAAAAAATGTAATTGTCTAACCTAATTGTCAGAGATTTGAATCCAGTCCATCTGGGAAGTAACTGGAGATACTGGATCCTTCATCTAAGACTGTGTAACCAAGGTTGAAAGATTTGAACAAAGCTTAAAATCACAATACTGAGTGAAGAATAAGAAATAATGAGTGATCTGTAGCATAATACAGCTTATGTAACTTTTAAAAGCATATAAACATAAAATAACACCATATTGTATAAGGATACATAAAAATTAAGGATATGTGGCAAACACATATGAGTTGTTTCTTATGTGGGGAGATGCATTATAAGTATGGAATTGGGATGAAAGATAATTCAGTATACCTGAATTCATACATAAATATCTGCATCCATATAAAAACAAGTCTTGTAGTATTGCAAATAATTCTGATGAGAGTGTTCCAGGAGTAAAAAACCAGATTAACCCAACCTTCTGTACCTAAGTTCCAATGATATCAACAACAACTGAACAACAGCAATATAAAATGAGTCTATAGTATTAGTTGACCTTTAAAGTCCCTTTCAGTTTAATATTATGCATTTTTTCTCTAGGTAGCATATCTAAATATATATTTTTATTTAATTTAAACATTTATTTTTGCCTTACTCTTCAGCTTGAGACACCCTCTTTGGCTGAGTCTCATCTGTTAAGTGAGTTTTTGAGTAGATACGGAGAAATATGCCAAAAGTTGTGATTATTATAACAAGCATAATTAAGAGAACAAACAATAATAGCTTTGGAGGAGAAAAGCTTGGTAATGGACAGTGGTACCATGATAAATGTTTTCTAATAGTTAGAAAGCCTTCATCGGTCACATGATAAAAAGATGACACTTATTTGGATTAACAATGAATGGAAAATCTGAATCACTAGGTGAAATTTATAGAAATTTCAGTTCTACATAAGAGAGGGCTTCTATTTAGAGTTGTCCCAAAAAGGAAAGAACCGCCATTAAAGATTGTGAGCTCACAGTCACTAAAATGTTCAAAAGATGTAGGCATGTGATAAAGGTTAGTCATATGTTGTGCTGTTCATGCAATGATTTACACTCTGATAAAGCAAACTCAACTATGCTTTTCTTACCTTCTCTACGCTCTTATTTTGAGTCCATGATAAGAAATACAAATCGCTTTTTTTCCTTCAAGATTGTTTAGATTCATAAATACTGAATTAGATGATTTACAAAGTTTCTTTAATGCTTGTGATGCTATGAGAGGTAAGGAAAGAACCTATCCATTGCATGAGTCAGTTATCAATCTGATTATATCCTAAAATGGATATCAATTTCAATAAAAGATAAACCGCATTCTAATAAAAATTAGTTTGGCACACAAATGTAAATTATATGCTTTGCTGCTAATTTCTTTGTGTGTGTTTTTTAATTTGGGTTTGTGTTTTGATGTAATCTTAAAATTTTTATATATAGATTAGTATATATGCATAGATAATTATATACATAGATGAATACGTGAGTTAATGCTTTTAAGAGAAAACTTACCTATAGAACCAAATAATGACAATATCAGACAGTTTAATAGTGGGTGATTATTGACAGGACATCTAAGTGTAACCAATATAAACTGTGCTTGAGAATATAATCAAAGTTTTTGTTGTCCTTGAAATGTATTAAAGCAAAACAGAGAACATCAAACTGGGAATTAGAAGACTGACAGGGTATTCCATTGTGTATATGTACCACATTTTTTTAATCCAGTCCTCTTTTGATGGACAGCATGGTTGGGAAACTGGGGGGGAAGGGTGAGGGGGATGGGATTAATGGTGGTGGGTATCTGTCTGGGGATGGGGAGACACCTCTTATCAACAAGGGTACCTGAACGAAGCATTTTTGTATGCCTAACCCCTAACTGTACCCCACAATAGCATAATAAAAAAAAA
>CAUYQG010110690.1:0-15541 GCA_963574415.1 Tarsius wallacei | reverse complement strand
GGATTTCCTGAGCCCGCGGGTTCGAGACCCGCCTGGGCAACTTGGTGAGACCTCATCTCTACAATAAATCAAAAAAATTAGCCGGGTGTGGTAGCGCGCACCTGTAGTTCCAGCTACTTGGAAGGCTGAGGCGGAAGGATCACCGGAGCCCAGCAGGTCGAGGCTGTGGTGGCTGGGAGCGGCCACTGCACTCCAGTCTGGGTGACAGAGGGAGACTCCAACCCAAAAAAAAAAAAAAAAAAGAAGATGAAAAAGAATCTAGCACACAGAAAGGGCTCAATAGATGGTATTTACTCTGTGTGCATGTTCATAACAAGTTCATTTTTAGAGTAAGCTGAACTTCAGTGTATCTGATGAGTTGAACTCCCCTCGGAGCTTTCTAAACATGAACCTAGGAAGCTACAGTTAGGGACAACCAGCTCCTGAGTGGATTCCCAATGCCATTTGCAGCCATTTCCAGCTTTTTAAAGCAGTGCCCCACTATGCTTCCTTACTATAGGGAACCTAGACATCTTTGGTGCTCTCCTCTCTAGATCCATACTCAGAAAAGAATCTGCTAGGGGAAAGGGAGAGGGTATACCAGGCAAAAAACTTCAAGTGTGAAAGGTGCTCACATTTAAATGACTGCTGCATTGTTGTTGATACCACCATAGTCATCCTATAGGATAAAAGCACAGGAGAAAAATAGTCTCTAACCAGGACTGGGAGGGCTTAGAACAGAACCTCCTGGCAAGCATAAAACACCCTGCACCTCTACTGCTTACCTCACTTGAAGTCTTGTCAGCGCCTAGTTTCTCACTGAGCAGCCACCATGTCTGCCTTCCTTCTGCTTTCTCTGCCCCTGCAAGTAGTCAGCTGGTAGTTGGATGTTGTAGGTGGTTTCAGTGCAGTAATTTTCAACATTTTGTAGCTCAAAACTTAACATTCCCCTCAGCCTGGAACAACTGAGATCTATAATCAGTAGTCAAGGTAGTTCTGCAATTAGAAAATATTTGGAACAGCAATACAAAAATGAGAAGAGGAATAGAATAACAAATTGGATTCTGTACTCTTACATGAATGTACTCCAACATGTATATTTGTACATAATTCTGGACAACAGGACTTAATAAGAAGTGCCATGTTTGAAAATATCTCAGGCTCAGTTACCTACTAGAACACCTTTCTAGTATCTGTTAACTGGTTACAAAAAAAAAAGAGGTCTTATCTTACTCTTAGCAATCTCTAATCCTGTTATTTTATCAGTCATATATGCAGGTATTCTCTCTCTTTCTCTATCATATGTGCTCATGCTGAAACTCCACACATAACTACTAGTTTGTGATCTGCAGTAATACTTATAAATTCAGATCATCGTAATTATACTCTGGAAATGATACAATATGTGAATGTCGATGAGAAGTCATCATTCTTCGAAATAGATGCCTGTTAGCTTTCTCAAGAACTCATTTTATGAACTCAAGTTAAAACAAATGAATGCATGTTCCTCTTTTTGCTTCCTCTTTTCAACAATTTTACAAGTGAAAAAAAGGCATATTACCACAATGGAAAATACCTCATTTTTCCATTAAAATGTACTCTCTTTTAACAGCTATCCCATCCACTTCCCTGTTTATTGGGTTAAAAGGAGCTGCTCCTAGGAGACTGAGCCAAGATCTCAGCAAGGAGGTGGAAAGCGAGGTGCTTGGAAGGTGAGACTGTTAACTACAATGACAGAGACAGCATCAACAACAGCACCAAACCAGCCAGCTGGAAAATGAGAACACATCGTGCCATTGATTGACAGTTTGGTCTCCTCTGTGCCAAGCAGAGGCCAGGCTGATTTCTCCTATAGTTGAAGGCACTGGCTCAGTCAAGCTTTTCTATAGCCAGTGGGCCCAGACTCAGAGCATTCTTGTACAGACATCACTTTACCTCCTCAAAAACGAGAAAGTCCACACAATCCCAACGTCTAGTTGAAACTTTGTTGAAAAAAAAACATGAAACAAAGCTGTATAAGCCCAATGGCTTCTTTCTCTTCTGGTTAAATACAGACTTCTCCATGGGCTGGTATCCTAAAAACAAATGAGACAAATGGAAAATTCAAATAATTATGCTGAGGTGTAAAGTAACACACATAGTTTAAAGGATTGATCAGATACTTGGCTCTTTCGCTTGATTTATTTGTTTTGTATTTATTTATATATTTTTTAGTTAAGAAGTCAGAATATCATCAAAGAGAAAACAAGGAATATTCACGATTTGGCTCCACACACTAATTACACTCTTACAAGGTAAGGTTTCCCTGATTCAAAATAGGACTCATCCCCTTTTGTTTATTTTCCAGAAGGTACATGCCTTCCTAAGGACTGGAATGACTCCCAAGACAGCTACATCCCTACAACTATCTCAGGATCTGTGTACTCTCCACACATGGCATTATTCATAGCAAACAGACGGGTTATGACTATCCTTAATAGTTCAACTTTGAAAAGTATATTATGGATAAAATACAGCAATCTCTTTTTATTTGAAAGTTCCGTTTTATTTTATTTTATCTTATTTCATTTTATAGTAGAGCTATGGGATACATGAGAGAATTTACTATATAAGTAAAGTGTGTGCAGGTGAGGTTTGGGCTTCTAGCAAGCCCTCTCTCTCCCTGGTAGTGGACCTGGTACCCAGTGTGTGGTTAAGTGCTTCTTTTTTTTTGAGTCATGGTCTCAGTCCACAGCCCAGGCTGAAGTGCAGTGGCAAGCTCACGGCCACCCTAGCATTGACCTGCTGGGCTCAGGCGATCCTTCTGCCTCAACCTTCCAAGTAACCAGAACTACAGAAGTGCACTACCACGCCTGGCTAATTTTTTGATTTATGGTAGAGACAAGGTCTCACCATGTTGTCCAGGCTGGTTTCAAACCCACAGGCTCAGGCAATCCTCTAGCCTCGGCCTCCTAAAGTGCAGTTGTGTGCTTCTTATTCCTGCTGCCTCTCTCCTTCAGCAATGCCCAGTGTCTGTCTTTGTGCTCATGGGATCAGTGATGAAGTCCCACTTATGAGTGAGAACATGCGGTCTTCAGTTTTTTGTTTCTGTGCTAGTTCACTTAGAAGATGGTCTCCAATTGCATCCATGTTGCTGCTAAGGACATGATTTTGTTCTTCTTTATGACTGCACAGAAAATACAGCAATCTCTTAAAGATGCCTTCTACATGGATAAGAAGCTGAGGTGCTCATGAGGTTTAGGTAATTTCAATGTCTCCCAACAGTCACTCTCCTGATACACACACACACACAATAAAAGCATTTAGACAGCATTTTCCACAAAATCATTAATTCTTAAATCTCATTTACTCCTCTCAGGGGATGGGCTACTAAGCAGGAACATCTACCTAAAATGAGAAACTACAGATGAGGAAGAGAAGAAAAGCTTGGGATAATTTTCATGCCAGACTATTACTTAAATTCTGAGTAACTTAGATTTGGCTGAACTTCATTCTTTTTTATGTTGTTTTCTTTTTTCAAATATGCTCCAATGCATGAGACTGCGGCACTAAAATACAAGTAGAGTAGAATCTTGTTATTGCAAAAATTTGGCAAAGCTATTGGTGAAATCATGTCCCCTGAAACATAACAACGACAGACAATAAAAACACAAGTCCTCTCAATGTGCCCATAAACAGGGTGTTAGTTCTGTTCCTCAGAGTCAACACTATAAAGGGTTCCAGGGTATTTAGTGAACCAACATTCAACTCAGTAATTCTTATCTTGCCAATAGTATATGTGGTATGCTAAAATCTGAGAGCCAGTAAATTGCTGTGTGGTATATAAAATGAACTTAAAGTACATGAAGCAAAGTTATCCTAAGTGCCTACATTTTATTTTGATTTCTGATCATTAGAGTATCATTTTCCCATTCTTACTAGTATTATTTAATTCTTCCACAGTGCTTTTCCCCGATGGGCAGAGGAGAAGGACGATTGTGGGTGGGACTTTCTTTGACACCTATTAAGGAAATGATAAAAAAAAAAAATAGAGCTGAGATTTTTAAGCCTCTACATACCATACTTTCTGGGGCCAAGCCTTGTCAATAGTACACAGTTGCTGGGATTTTGCCTCATGTTCACAATCCAATTACGAGGCTCCAACCACAAATGTACCAGCGTCCCACATGGAACGTTAGGCTAATAGGCAATGCTGCTGAGCCAGCCTGCACGAAGTCACAGGGTGGTTGGAGTTTCCAAGTTGAAAGGGCGTTCACTGCTTGCTTCCAGCTATATGGTTCCATAGCCCCAAACCATCTGCTGGCACAGCCCGGATTCCTTCCATTAAACATCATATCATTTCACTCCAGTCAGGCACAAAGGAATATATCTGAGAACGTGTGAGGAGCCCACAGATTTTCCAAGCCTGTGTTTAAAGCATTTGTGAAGGCGAAAAGATGTGGGATCGCTTACATTTTCCCTTTCAGTGATGAGCGTTATCTAAGGGAACAGAGGTGCTGCTCCAGGAGGAAGACAGTAGTGGAGTTGAGGCATTGGTCACTCCTTGCTCTTGATGTCTGCTGGTCATGAGACTTTTGAGCTGGTAACTTATCCCATTCCTTTATGTGAGGTCCCCTGATCAGCTGACTTAAATTTTTACAAAGAGATGTGGAAGGGCAGTGCAGTTTAAGATGAGGAAAGAAGTCATTTCAATATAACTGCGGTTTAAAGAAAATTTAAGTCAGATACTTCCAAGACTGGATACTAGACAGAAACTAGGCTCTTTTGGAGGCTTATGGAACCCAAAAGATGAAGGCCTTCTGTAGGGAAAAGCTGTGTCTTTTACAGGCCCTGAGTGAGCCCATGAGAATCAAACAATTCACTTGAAAAATGAAACTGATTTGCTGGCATCAGTGCAATGAAGAGACAGATAAAATGTACAACTATTTTAACTGAGCAGTAGATAATGAAAATGTAGTATATATATACCATGGAATATCACACAGCCATAAAATAGAATGAAATCATGTTCTTTGCAGCAATATGGATAAAGCTGGAGATCAGTTAAGTAAACTGACTCAGAAACAGAAAACCAAACACCACGTGTTCTCACTCATATATGGGAGCTAAACAGTCACAAAGATGGAAATAATTAGACACTGGGGACACCAATAAGGGGGAAGGGGTTAGTGGGGCTAGGGCTCAGAAACTACCTATGGGGCACAATGTTCACTATCTGGGGAATGGGTCACTTAAGACTCAATCCCCACCACTACGTAATACGTCCAAATAACGAACACACATGTGTACCCATGAATATAAAATTATATATATGATATAAAAATAAATAAATATTTTCTATTTTAACCACTTAGGATGACTTCATTGGGCACAGTTGTCATTCAGAATGTCTTAAAAGAAAAGAGGATGATCCTAGAAGGTGAATATACCAAATTCAGAAATCACAAGACCCAGAAGACACTTGGAAGCAATAAATATAAAACCAGAATGCACGTGCTGATGCCCTTCTCAGGATCCAACTAGAAAGTCTAATTTCCCTTCTTGAAAATAATCTTTTCAAGTTTTATTTCTCCAAAATGAAATCTTACTTCCTTCCAAGTTTGTTTTTCTTCTCAGTTCAGCAAAACTTATTTTAACAAGGAAAATATCAAAACAATTTATCCAGGAGAAATTGATTTTTATACAAATCAAATTCAGCACGGATATGGATAATCCCACATCATTCATGCAGTCATTGAGCAATTTGACCCTATGTGACAAGCAATGTGTTCAGTGATACCATCAGTGGGTTTCTCTTCTGGCATTTGGGAGTTTTGTGTTACCAGAAGATCTGTGTACTTTCTGAGTACTTTTTTTTTTTCAAAAACATCATTATTTTTGTTTTTCAATTACAGAAAGAATACATGTACTGGGTAAGTAAAAAATATAGCAGCATATAATGAAAAAGCCAATGTCACATACCTAAGGTAACCCGTGTTAGTAATTTGGTGTTTATTCTTTTCTCCATGCTCATAAAAATGTATATTGACATAGAGAAAAACTGTCTTCTTGATTTATTTATGAACTCATTCTATAAACATTATTCTGTGTCTTACTTTTCTTTGCTTATTTCCACAACAGAATATTATGAACCCATTGAAAATACTGGCTTCCCAAATCTGGTAAAAACAAATTAAATTCCAGACAACTTTAAAGTGTTCATATTTGCTTGTGGATAGATAGATACCTACTACAATAAGGCAAGGAGACACCAGTTGTCCTCTTTCTTCAAAATACATCTGGATCCTGAAGCTCCTTACAAATATCTCACATTTCTGAAAAATATTGAAAAAAAACTACTAATTCCCCTGGGAAATGAAATCATAATAAGCCATCATCACCATCATAAGCATCATTTTCTTAAGAAAAAACTTTGAATTGGGACTGTATTTTAGATAGCATGGCATCACTGTTAATTTTTCTAAACCTGGTCACTATATTGTGGTTATTTGGAAGAATATCCTTTTTTAAGGAAATACACAATTAAGTAATTATAGAGAAAGGTAATAGTGATTGCAACTTACTTTCGAATGGCTCCAAATGTAAATGGGAAGGAATGGAGTGAGGGATAGAGGAAGGAAGGAGCAGAGAAATAGAAAGAAAAGAACAGAAAACAAAATAAATTGTTCCTATAATATTGACTAATGCTTTATTTGCATCAGTGCTTGAACTAAATTAAATTTCTTCATTATCACTCTTAAAGAGAAAGGAGGAAGAGAAGTCAGCACAGAAAAGTACAAAAAATTTTTGCAAGTCTTTAAAATTATTTCATAAAATAAACCACCTCATTCATCAAGGCCAGGGAGGGAGCCTAGACTCACATCCTTCAGAGGCTGTAATGAGATGCTGAACTCCACCTTCCCTGGGATGGTGTCAGAGTAATCTGAGCAGAGAGCTGAGAGTTTCATCTCCACTGGATGATAATGAATACCCCCCACGCTCTCCTTTCCCCCTACCCTTGATGTCAGTGAATATTTCATGGAGAATCTGGACTTTCACCCACAGCCACTGGTTGGGTATGTCAGAAGAGGCCTAGTGGAGAGTCAAGACTTTCACCACCGCATGTGGCCACCCTCCTGCCTTGGTAGTTAGGGATTTCCCACTTAACCTCTGTTGACACATTGGCAGCAGGGTGGGGGGCCACTACTTGTTACTGCTAGGCAGAGGTAGGAACGACTTCTCCCCAGATGACTTCCTCTAATACCAAGGCAAGTCTAGGCTCCCTGCTTGGCTTTTGCTAGTGTGGGTGGGATTAAGCCACAGTTTTTTTCTGTGGTGTTAGCTGGGGTAAACCAGTTGTTGTCAAAGTTTTCTGTTTTGCTAGACTGCCTCGTTTCTGGGCCTTTGGCTACAACGAGTAGGCTTTTGTGAGGCATTTTTGCCTGCTCCTATTGGCAGCTCCAGGTTGCCAACTTTGTTAGGCCCAAGTCTGAGATATGTGTGACCAAGAGAAAATCCAAGAAACTTTCCACAATGCTGTTTCTTGGGTCCCAAATTCCCTAGATAGTCTGCTTTCTTCTCTTGACCTTTAGAGTCTTCTTTTGTTTGTGTTATATATTTTGTTCAGGGTTTTTAACTGCACTTATTAGGAAGAATAGAGCAAAGTATATCTGCTCCATCTTCTCAAAAACAAAAGTCCATATTAGGAGAGGATTTTTTTTAAGTAATTAATATTGAGTAAACAAGATTTATCCATAATGACAAACCACATAGCTTCTGAGTATCTTAAACTATGTCTGAATGGTACCAAAACAATTCTAAAAGTTCAGCTAATCACATTGAAGAAAACTTAGGAACATATTCACAACATATTCTGTATGAAAAAAGTAAGCTAAAAAGTAAAATGTGTATTATGATTGCAATCATGTAAAAGTTATACACAAGCCGGGCTCGGTGGCTCAGCCTGTAATCCCTCGCTTTGGGAGGCTGAGGTATGTGAATTGCCTGAGCCCACGGGTTCGAGACCCACCTGGGCAACTTGGCGAGCCCTCATCTCTACAATAAATCAAAAATTAGCTGGGCATGGTAGCGCGCACCTGTAGTTCCAGCTACTTGGAAGGCTGAGGCAGAAGATCACCAGAGCCCAGTAGGTCGAGGCTGCGGTGGCTGGGAGTGGCCACTGCACTCCAGTCTGGGTGACAGAGTGAGACTCCAACTCAAAAAAAAAAAAGTTATACACAAACACACACAAAGATTAACAGATACAGATAAACAGATGAGTGAATGGATGGATGGATAGATGGATGGATGGATAGATGCATAGCACATTTTTAAATGTTTATGCCTTTTTCAAAACTATCTAAATTAATAAGTATTACTTATGTAATCAGAAAAACATGCATTTTAAATTCATAATTCAACTGTTTATCTACATGATGACAAACTAGCTTAGGTTAAATTGTCAGCTAGCTGATAAAATAGTTTCTCCATCAATAGAGAAACATCCATTCATAATACCTTAGAGCTCCTCTTCCATTAGAATTCTTTATATATTTAAAATAGCAATATTTTTATCAAAAAATAAAATTATAGATGTAAAATCTATAAAATATAGAAACATAACCAGATTCAAGATTTAAATATAAAGATCAACAACTCTCTTATTTTTAGTAATAACCAATTAAAATAATTAATGAAACATTCAATGCACAGTATAAACAAAAGCTATAAAATTATTAACAGCAAAAATAACAAGAACTATGTGTAACACTTAGAAATATAAGAAAAACCTTAAAACTTTAGTGAAGTAAATATAAAATATTTTAAATCAATGGCAAGACATACTATGTTGCTACTGCCGAAGGCTCAGTATGTCAAAGTTACCAATTTCCTCCTCATTAATGAATGCTATGTAATCTTAATTTCAAAAATCAAGCATTTTTGTGAGATGATAATTATTATATTATTATATTTCTTCTATGGTTCTTCTGAAAAAAATATTAATAAATACTGGCAACACAGTTTTTGCAAAGAATAATGAGGACGTTCTTAACTTACCATAAATCAAAAGAAAACAGATGTATTATAATATAAAAATTGATTGAGCAAAATAGAAATACTAGAGGACAGGAATATAGGAATTTATTATTTGATAAAAGTGACATTTTAAGTCAGAGGGAAAATGTAGATTGTTTAATAGATAATATTGGGAAAGGTGGAGTACAGCAATTTGAGAAAATTAGAGTATTACACCTTGCCTCACGCCAAATTCATAACTAGACTCCAGATAAATTTAAGGTAGAAACATTTTTAAATATTATCTTTTACAAGAAAATATAGGGTATAGTTTTATGTTCTTGGAAAGAGAAAAGCTATTAAATAATTATCCAAAACTCAGTAGTTATAAAGGCAATGGCTGATATTTAACTTCATAAGTATTTAAAATTTCTATGTGTTGAAAGACTTCAGAAGCAAAGCTGACCAAAAACAGAAAAAAAAACCCTACAAGGATATATTATAACACACATAAAAATCTAAATATAATGTTCATAAAAAAAGAAAGGACTCTATCATTAGAAAATAAGCAAGCAACAAAGCATAAAAGTCATACAAGAAGAAATACGCATGGTTATTTATGCAATGAAAAGATTATTCATCTCACTAATATCACATAAACATATATTGAAAAGAATGAAATGCCATTTTTCACCTATCAGATTGGCAAACATTTTATGACATTCACTGTTGATGAAGATGTCCTGAAATGACATTTTCACACACTGTTGGTGTGAGTGTAAGTTAGTACAAACTTTTTAGAGGATAATTTTCTAGAATTTTTAAAATTTCAAAGCATATATCTGGAATTCAGCATCTCATTTGAAAAAATCCAACCTACATAAATACTAGAGTATGTTTACATTTATTTATATACAAGGATGTTCATTACAACACTGTTTCTGGATAACAACAAAAACAACAACTAAATACTAGCAATTAGCACCCAATTACAGTGGGGAAACTGTTAATTAAACTAAGCTGTTTTTAAAAATGATAAGCAATTGCTTGAAAAAATCAGATATACTGACCTAGAAAGATGTTTGCAATCTATGGATGAGTGAAAAACAAAAAGTTGCAGAAAAATACAACCCTATTACATACAATTCACATATCTTAAAGTTCTCTATTCTTCAGGGATCACATGTTCCTTTAATGGACAAATAAGCATTTTCTGTGTTTGAAGAAGTTCAGTCTTCCTTCAGATGTCCATCCCTAGATATTTCTGAGGGAACTGGAGAATGACTACAGGTACCATGAGTTCTTCCTGGTTATCCCTCATCACCTCAGCCAGCTGCCTTGCTTTTGGACCCCTGCCCTTCTCCCCAAAGTCTTTTTTTAGACTTTTGTAACCAAGTCTCAAACAGCAATCATCTCCCACCCTAAACATGGACTTTGATCCCAGTCTTATTCTCAGATATAACTGCAGCCAGGCAGTCAGATTAATAAAAATGTATGGAAGGCCTAAGAATCTTAAAAAATAATTAAGAAGTAGAAAATAATAATAATGACACTAAACACTTACATAATGTACTGTTCTAAGTGTAAAAGATCAATTGATAGATACATACATACATACATACATACATATATACATACATAGACAGATTAATCCTTACAGCAGGCCTAGGAAATTAAGAGTACTACTAGTCTTATATAGTCTCCTTGGAAACTGTGGCATTAATAATTGCTTTTCTTGCCCATGGTCACTCAGGTTGCAGACTCAGCTGAATATGACAGCTGTGCCCCTCCCCAGCAGCTCCCTGCCCAGCCATCTCTATTCTTAATCTTCTGGCCTCCTAGAAAATTGCCAGCACTATTTCCTATGCCTAAATCCATTCCTGCCTTTCAAAGCCCCATCATATGTTATTCCCCAGTGAATGAAATTCTTCCATTTCTCAGTCAACATTATCATCTTCTATGGAGAGATATGACAACACTTTATCTGGTTTTGCAGGTAATTCCCCATTTCAAGACAGGATGAAGACAAAGGGCTTACTGAAAGGAATTCCTAGTTCAAAATGTAGTCTGGATAAACGGCAATTTGTTGAATCTTTGAAAGTATAGGGTCCCTTGCTTCTGGTCATCAAAGTTTCCAGAATAATGAAGTCTGGTCTCATAACACTCTATTGCATTGATAACAAAATGAGTAAATAATTTTCAAAACTATACCTATTTCATAGGAAGAAAAGGCCACAATATCACACAAAGGTATTAATAGTGATTACCTCTGAGAGCTAGGATTGAATGGAATGGGGATTTTCACTTTTTATTATATACACCTGTATTATTTGTTACACCAACCATAATTACCTTAAATTTAAATTAAACTAACTTAGCTTTAACTTACATTTACATGAATTACTTGAAAATGTTATGTTTTAAAATGTGTGACAATATGATCCTTCTGACCATATCTATGTAATATAATACCAAGAAATAAAAAATTAAGTGGATAAAATTAGACTGTATAGCACATAACTCTTTTTAAAATTTTTTAAATTTTATTTTAAAGATGCAGGGTACAATTCAGAATTAGGTATACAAGTGGTCATCCGTACAGATAAAGTTTAGGCCTCCCTTTGGTCCCCATTTTGCCTGCTTTGAGAATAACTCTTTTTTATTTTATTTTATTTTTCATTTTGCTCATTAAATTTTTTAATATTATATTTGAAAAAGACCCAACTCCACCTTCCCAATTTTAACAAATTCTCAATTCTTGAAGCAGAGAATAGTTCTTCACCCTTGCAAGTTAAAAAGCAAGGGTTATGATGTTAAGTTGGATGCTGGGGATCTGGGGGTCTCAACCCAAAGAAAACCACACAATCCTCACTCAGAAAGCAGAGGCGGGGATGAAATTCTCCAGACTGACTTCCGCTGGCCTCTGAGCTTTAGTCATGCAGCAGAAGCCTGACTGACGCCATGTGCTCAATAGAAAAGGTCTGCCAACCCCAACAAGGCGGGGAAGATCACAGAGGAGCCTGAATTCTTGGCCGGGCCAGCTGATTTAACAGCCTCTTTATAGAGGATGTTTTTGTGTTTTGATCCTATATCCCAGAAATTAGATTTTCTTGGAATACAAAATTTGAATGTGGGTGGGCTTACTTGCTTCATATTCTCTGTGTGTGTGTGTGTGTGTGTGTGTGTGTGTGTGTGTGTGTGTGTGTGTCTCCCTCCCTCCTATACCATCCCCTTGTTTTATACTCTCTATTCTTTTTCTCCAAGCATTAGTTTCTCTCTGGGGGCCTTTCTCTCCCTTCATTCCCTCAGAGCTGACTCTGTCTTCACTCACATAAATGGCATCCTAGACCCAGCGGTTGAATTGCTTCAAGGCAACTTTAACTCAGGCAGCAAGATGACAATAGTAAATAAGTGGCAGAATGGTCTTTCTATTTTTTCCAACATCTTAAGGCTCAAGGAAGGCTGACCAGGGCCAAATAAATATGTTATTTTTAAATGACTGTTCTCCAACACTTCCCCCCATCCCCCGCAACAGGGCAACAAGTCCACAGCATTTCTGACAATTAAAATGAGTCTGTTTAGATTAGTTTCAGCATTCTTCTACACTTTCACTCTCTTTCTCCTCCTTTCCCACATGGCCGAAGATATACTATCAAATGACTTTCTTAAAGATTCTATTTTGTTCACTGTCATCTACACAGAGGGCAAGGGGTTAAAGAGTGAATCTCATCTTCAATCACAGTCTTTCCCACCAGCCATTCCCTCTGATCCCCTCTCCTACAGCTTGTATATAAAGAAAAAGGTAGGTTCTGTAGAGAAAAGGGCTATAGAACCCCATTAGCTATGAAACCTTACTCATATCACCTCCCTACTTTGTGCCTCAGTTCCTCACAGTTAGTTATTAAGGCTGTTCACAAATATTTTTCTTCTCCTCTCCTCCCAGTTACATGCTAGACATTCCCTTCCCTGAACCCTCTGAAGTTAGGCACAGCCATATGATTTCATTTGTCCGATGAAATGTGAGCAGAAATGCCATGCATCACTTTCAAGTGAAAACTTTCAGGGCAAGTTCACCAGATTCACTTTTTCTTTCCCAGAGATCATGTAGTTTGAGATGGAACCTCTGTTAGCCTGAGTCCCTGTATAGCTTCGTGTGTAGAGGTTCCCTCTGCCATTTCATGTTTGATATGGTAGCATTTCTATTTTAAACCACCGAGGTCTGAAGGTTGTTTGCTATGTATCATAACCAAACTAATCTTAACTGATATATTCCTCACCTATAAAACAAGGATAATGATAATGACATCTAGCAACACCCAATGTTGCTCTAAAGATCAAATGAGATGACTCTCACACAGCACTTGAATAGCCTGTGGCACATAGTAAGCACCCAATGGTTACCATTGTTTCTATTAGATACCTGGAACAAGCTGAACAGATGATTAGAAGAAGACTGATGGCCTTTTCTTACACCTAACTTTGAGCAGCAGCAGCAGAAGTCTAAGGAATCACTCTCACTGGAAAATTTATCAGCCTTCCCTATGCCTGTCTCCTCTCTGACCCACCAATATAACCCACCCTCATGATGGAAATGCCCTTTCTCCATCTCTTCACCTTCTTGAAATGTCTTCCCTGACCAATCTGTACTCATGTAGATTATCCCATGTGATACAGTAAATCACTGTTTCAAACACGTATATCCACAGTATACACTTTCACTTAGGTTTTTCTCGAAAATATGTTTTGTTCATTTTGTAATTGTCCAATATTTTTTCCTGACTTACTGAACAAGTACCAAGACTCACAAAACATGGTGAAACCAAGGGGGACTTATCAGTGATTGATCATTAAGGTGACTATAAGCATTACTTCACCTAAATCAGGATTTCTTACAGTCTGGATATGTTTTACTATCTCAAGGGGTCATCGTATAGGTTGCAAAGCATTTACCCAAGAGCCCCAAAGGATTTGTCATTTTGCTTACCCCATTAGAGTGATTTAAAAAGTGCATTAGAACTTTGGCTACCCAGGCAACTATCTGAATTCACCAGAACAGCAGAAAAATCTTATAATAACACACTTCCACAATATGGTAACACTTACCTGCAGGTATTTGCTAAGTAGACTGGCTTTTGTGGGTCTTTTCTGCCAAAAGGATAAATCTAAGCCTTCTCTGAGCAAGGGAAAGGCATCTATGGGACAAAGTATGACCGTAGCTTTCATAAAACTATTTATTTGTTTGTTTGTTTATACTAGCAAACCACTTTTCAACAACCCACCAAAGGGTGGATCAGGAGATGAATGACACAGGAATCCACAGATAACTGCCCAACTGTCTTCAATCTTAGACTTCTCCTTTCTCCTTTTAAATAGGCAATGTGTTCTGTTTATGTTTGACAACTCAGTGGTGGCTAAGCATATTGGGTGCAGAATCTCTTTCACTTCCACATTGCCTGGTTTCCCAGAAACCGGGCTTAAATCTCTAAGCCACAACAAAGAGAGGCCCATTTAGCAAAACTGACCCCCTTTATCACCACAGAAGCTTCTATATTTTCAAAATGGTATTTTCAAAATAGCTATACTATACCCAAAGGGAAAAGGACATTTTAGACTGCCTATTTTTAGCCTGGAAATAGTCACCTCTTAGATATAGTGTTCATAACAGCTAGAAATAAACTAGAAAAATAACCATAGGCAGTCTCAGCCTCACTTTTGCCAGTACCTTCAATGTGTGCCTCCATGACTAAAGTAACTTATAGGAGATCCACTTCCACCCTTCATTTGTGAGGCCCTTTATCCAGACAACCTTACCACTTCCTGTCTGATCAGTGAAGAAAATCAATAATGTGTATAATTCTTCTCCAAGTGAATGGACTTTCTGTGTGTATTGTGATTGCAAAAGACAGGAAGATAAACATGCATTCACATTGTCCACATAAAATTGAAGCTAATCATTTTATGTTAGCAAAACTTAAAACATTTTTCATGCAAGTAAATCTCTATGCACTAATAGGTGAATATGTTCTATTTTATTGTTAAGTGAAAATAGTAAATGACAATTTTTAAAACATTGTAAAGTATGCACATCTATCAGATATATGAAAAATTATCATGCTTTAATCCAAAAGACACAATCCTGAATGTTGAAATCCAGAAAGATGAAAATCCCTAAAGTTTAAATTTCTGAATTTTCAAATCTTTCATGTCTAATTGAAAACTCAAACCGAAAGAAAGAAAGAAAGAAAGAAAACCCAAGCCATAGTGACATTTAAAATTAGGTACAGTCAAGACTTCCAAAAGTGAATTGTAAGGTGTTACTAATAAATTCAGCCCAATGCATTTGTTGGAAATTCAGATAAGTGGATTGGCCATACACTATGGCAATGACAAAAACTTTCATTTAAAAATATTATTTGTAGCCGGGCTCGGTGGCTCAGCCTGTAATCCCGCGCCTTGGGAGGCTGAGGTGAGTGGATTGCCTGAGCCGGCGGGTTCGAGACCCACCTGGGCAACTTGGCGAGACCTCATCTCTACAATAAATCAAAAAAAAAAAATCAGCAGGGCGTGG
>CAUYQG010110689.1:0-11354 GCA_963574415.1 Tarsius wallacei | reverse complement strand
ACTACAGGCGCGCGCTACGCCTGGCTAATTTTTTGATTTATTGTAGAGATGAGGTCTTGCTTGCCCAGGCGGGTCTCGAACCCGCGGGCTCAGGCAATCCACTCACCTCAGCCTCCCAAAGGCACGGGATTACAGGCTGAGCCACTGAGCCCAGCTTGTTTTTTTTTTTTATTAAAGTTAGCCCCATTAGGTATGTCTCTCAGGCCTCATTAGTTAGCTTCCCATTCTGAAATGGGGTTGTTCTGTTGGCTTTAGCCCACTTGTGATGGCTGTTGGTGATAGGGTCAAATTAGAGAGGAGAATATTCTGACTGTCATCAAGAATCCCTGACATGTAGAATATAAGCATCTCAAAGCATACTGGCCAATTGTCTTACAGGTTTGCTAGTACAAAAGCATATTGTTATCAAAGGAATCTGTAGTCAATGGTGTGAGCAAATGTGAATTAACTGAATTATTCATCTTTGCTTCTTTCTGCTTATTGTGCTCACTGTTCTTGGGGATGTAAACTACAGGGCCTTTGGGATTTTGAAAAAACAACAGTTCTTTTAGTTATAGCAGTAAATAGTCAATTTATCTCACAGCATGATTTTTGGCAAAATAGATAGCTGTAAAAGTATCAAGCTGTGAGGCTATAATAAAAAATAATTTGCTCTTATATAACAATTTTAATTTCAGAATTCTTCTACATTTTTAGTGTATATTTATATTTCTTATTACAGATATCTAATGAAGAATGGTTGAGGGGCAAATGATAGTTTCTTCACTTTGCCAATTGGAAATGAAGGCACTATGAGAGTAAAATGACTAGTTTGAGGACTCAAGAGTTTTTGGCAGAACCAGGAATAGAATCCCAGTCTCTTGACTTTTAGCATAATGCTCTTTTCCTCAAGTTTTCAAAGTGATTAGGAAACATTGATCCTGATAATTCTACCTAGAGCCTTGCAGCGGCTTCTTCCACCTACCCTGTCCTGTGCTAGATCCTGGAGATACAAACTTGATTATGTCACAGTCTTTACCTTTAAGGAATTCATAGGTTGGTTGGGAAGGGGATGGAAACAATTATGGTATGTTTTGCAGGATGGAAACAGAAATACCATGTTGTTATGGGAAAACCAAATTGCATCTGAGCAAATTGGGAAGGTTTCACAGAAGTTATATTTGAATTAAGGTTTAAAGGATGGGAGTAGAGAAGGGGAGAGATTTTGTTTTGTTTCAGAATGAGAATGATATGAACTAAGAGTGATTTTGCAAGAGAGGATGATAGAAACTTCAGGTTTCAGGGAGAAACATATGTATTAAGGCTTTTTCTTCCTGCCAGTCTATTGCCTGAATGCTGCAGCCCCTCTGTTGAATCTCCCAGACACTGGGAAAAGCAGGGAACTCCTAACTCTTCTCAAGATCCTACCCCCAAGAAAGACCAAAAGGAGGTCCTTGGCTTCTTCTTACAGAGGCTCATGGGACACTGCTCTCTGCTCTGTAAAATTCTGTTTGCCATTTATTTTATCTTCACCCTGCTTCTTCCATTCTCTTTCCTTTTCTGTTTCTTTCCTTTTTCTCATCAAGCTTACCTGTCATAACCATTATCCATCCTTGTCCTTCATCTTTTGGTTAACCATAAGTTTATCCAATTTTTTCCTTTTCTTAATATCTCAATGCAGTACATTACAAATAAGCATATACAAACCCTGTGAATACTGATAATGATTGCTAACTTATCGGTTCCTAGTGTGTACCAGTATATGTAGTGCCTCACATCATTTTTTAATACGCTGTTATTTCTCATTCAGAAAACTAGGGCTTAGCTTAGACATCTTAACAGGGAATTTGTAACTAAAGAGTATCAAAGCTAGGGTTCAGAGTCTTCTGACTTCATGATCACAGAACTATTTGTTATTTCAGAGATATCAAGGAGAAGAATTTTTTAATCTGTAGATGAATATTGCCAGGTATCATAAAAATTAGCATGTATTTAGAAAATGGCAATATATGCTTTAGCATTAGGTAATATCTTAAGTTGCCATCATGGGTAAAGAAGATGACTCATCAGTTGAAATGACCAAAGACCTATTGTTAGTTTCAGAAAAAGTTAATGGGAATTCTGGTGGTTGTATCTTAGAACTAGAAAGATCTGATATCTTCTTAGGGATTATGAAAGCAGGTGTTAGGAATAAGTCAGATCCTTACTGTACATCTGCCCCAGACTGTGGGGCAGACACTAAGAGAGCTAACCCAACTATCAAGGTTGAATCAGAGATACAACTCACTGGTCAAGTCTGAGTCAAAGGGGTTACAAAACCAGAGAGCATCCTGGCTCATTGGCAGCAGATCCCAAAATCACAGTGGCACAGGTATTCAGAAGGCGGGTAGGCAGTTGTCATGTAGGAGCAAGTAGGTCTTTTGGGACTTGGGGCTAGTTCCAGAAATGTGAGACTGTTTTATTATAAGCAGAGAGGTAGAGACAGTCACTGGGCTGGGAGTCGAGGATAGGATTCAATCTTCAGGTTAGGAGATTTTTCTAGAGCCATACTGGGAGCAAGAACCACAGCAGAAGACCAACCCTGAGAGCCGGAATTCTGGGCTTTTAAAAAAATTGTACCAAAGGAGATTTGGAAGCTCAGGATTCAATTCTACTATCTTGGATTTGAAGGGTGGGTTAAAAGCCAAGCCCTTCCATAGGAGGAGCCAAAGCTGTTTAAACATTGCCTACAGTATTTGCTGGCTTGATTGGGAACTATGGGTGAGCAACTTAGTCTCTGCAGCCACAGTGATTGACCCGGAGAAAATCAGAGTAAAGAAGGCTGACGAGCATATTACATCGGACTCAGGTAAAACAGTGTGTAACAGAGCCTGACTAGCTAAAGAGATGGATTTCAGGTGAAATTTTTGCTTATTGGAACTTAGCCTCTATATTTTTTGACTGATTATTTTAAAAATATAGTATAGGACAGGCTGGAATCTACTTGACATATTGATATACTAGAAATCCATAATGCTGGGGGCCCATTAATTTATCCCACATGTATTTGTGGAGTATCTACATTGTACTAAGAGAATAAAGTGGTCAAGTACTTTGTTAGTTAGGTTGAAATTTCTCTCAAGACAGGATTATTTCACTTAACTTACAGCAGAGCAGAATCTGTACGTGACTTGAGGGTGGAGGAGCAGGGACAATTACTCTATATTTTCCAACATGTCTATTGTACATTTACTGAAACAACTTATTTTTGTGCAGAGATACTAATACTTGAGGAAGGGAATAATGGAAGTTTAGGTGAGCATTTTGGAAGAGATTGGCACAGAAAGAAATAACTTGAGTTTGAAAGAATAAAGGAAATGCTGATAGGAGTGACTACTCTTGTTCTAAATTAAACAACAACAACAACAACAACAAAAAAGTATGTGTTTAATCCCTAATTTTCAATGGTTGTTTCAAACCTTCTTATGGTCCCATGAAGATGGTCTAGTACAGCAAATTATTTCCTTTGACAACTAACTTTTTCTTTAAGTGATTGTTTTAAAATTCTGTCTTCCAAGTTCTTTAAACCCATCATACTAGATTATATTTAATCCAATCTCTTATATAACCACTATCATTTTGGATTGTTCTCAATTCCAGTGGAATTAGTATTTCTTAGAACTGTTTGGTTTCTTGGCCTGTATGGCAGGCCTAAAAAAGACTTGGAAGGTACTTAATGATGGAAGGCAAGGTCTTTGAAGCCTCCACCCGGAGTAGTATGGTAGGTAAGGTATATCTACTACCATGATCAGATTTTCTCAAGATTGTTATATATACAAGCCTATTTTTAACAGTTTTTTCTTCTTCACTGTTGCCAGTTTTGGGATCAAATACTCCAGGTTGTTGCCTACTTTAAATATGCCCTCAGATCTCTGTAATTCAAATTGAAATGTCTGAAATAAGGAATGTATCATTTAAGGATAGAGTAACTTATTTGTTCTGGGAAATTTCCAGTTAATATTTTAGGATTATTTGCTAGAAAACGAATTCATTCTTTCTTAACTTCATGGAGGTGGTTTGATGAAATCCACATTCGTTGTAATGAATGAGAGTTAATGTAGACCAAGTACTCACAGCAATGATGGCACATTATAAGTGTTCAAGAGATGTCAGATGTTACTACTCTTCTCCTTAGCAATGAATACCAAGAGTCATAATTTGGCCACGATCATGATAACTCAAACGTGCTATTCCTAGCTCTTGAGTTTACCACTGATAATGTTTACTCACAGCAGACATAAAATATTGACATAAAATATTGATGTCTCAGTATGTGTTTCTTTAAGTCATCTGAATTGTTGAACAGTTATATGGTAGGCAAGGTTATACTGTGGAATGATGTGATTTATTTCTTACTCATACTCATTGAACATCAAGATCACTGAGGGACATTGCTTTGCATTATCTTCACTCCAGAATCCGGGCTGGATGGAACAGATAGCCTCAGAAGTATTCCCTTTCTCTGTGGCGTAGGGAAACAGAGCCTAGGAGGGCCCCATTTAAAATGCCTCAGTTCAGAATTCATGGAGTCATTTCTCTGCTCATGACTCATTGACCAGAATGAGTCACCTGGCCCTATCCAACCACAAGATGGCCAAGAAGTACAATCCTACCAAGTATTTGCCAGTAGGGATAGCAGACTATATCTGGTAAACTGTGGTAATGATTATCATACTAGAGTAATTAGATTCATTTTGTGTTGCATTCCTGACTAGCCATTAAAGTACATGCCACTGGTCATGGGAAAGCTTCTATTTTGTTTACTACCAATATATCCCACTTTTGAAAAATAGAATTCAGAAGTACCTGAAAGTCATCTAACTGGTCTTTTTTTTTTGAGTCGGAGTCTCACTCTGTCCCCCAGACTAGAGTGCAGTGGCATGCTCATGGCCACTGCAACCTCAACTGGCCGGGCTCAGGTGATCCTTCCGCCTCAGCCTTCCAAATAGCTGAAACCACAGGCATATGCCACCACTCCCAGCTAATTTTTTGATTTATTGTAGAGACGAGGTCTCACTATATTGCTCAGGCCGGTCTTGAACTCCTGAGCTCAGGCAATCCTCTCACCTCTACCTCCTAAAGTGCTGGAATTACAGGCGTGAGCCACTGCACCTGGCTATCTAGCTGGTCTTTAAGATTATCCTCAGTTAATGTAATTCTTGCTTTAAAGTATAGTGTGTGATACAAAGTAAATTTATTAATTTTTGAATTAGTTTACCGTGCAGTTTTTGTATAAGTAAAAGGCAAGAAAGTTACATTCTAAAGAAATGTACTAGTATTTACTTGGTAATTTTTTTTTTTTTTTGAGTTGGAATCTCACTCTGTCACCCAGGCTGGAGTGCAATGGCATACTCATGGGCCACCCCAGCATCGACCTGCTGGGCTCCGGCGATCCTTCCGTCTCAGCCTTCCGAGTAGCCGGAACTACAGGCGCACGCTATCACACCTGGCTAATTTTTATTTATTGTAGAGATGAGGTCTCACCAAGGTGCCTGGGTTGATCTCGAACCCACAGGCTCAGGCAGTCCACTTGCCTCAGCCTCCCAAAGTGCTGGGATTACAGGCTGAGCTACGGAGCCTGGCCTACTTGGTAATTTTTATAAACCGTAAAGAGTTGATCATTAATAGTGGTATTATGATATTGCTGCTTGCCACTGCTGCCACTCAAATTCTCATTTTTTTATTTTAAAAAATTTCAATATATTTATCCCATGTCTTATAGAAAGTGGTAATGATTTAGGGCATACACATAACTGCCTTATGAATTTAGGCAATATTATGTTAAAGGCAGGAATATTATGTACAAAGGCATGGAGACTTGAGAAAACATGGTAGATTTGGAAAACTCCAGATATTATAGTATTTTGGAGGTTAAAATGCAAGATAGGAATATAAAGTGGCAAGAAATGAGGCCGAGATGATAGATGGAGACGTGGTGGATGTCATATCATTAAATGTTTTCCTGTGTGAGGGAATCCAGCTATTATCATGTAGGCACTGGGGAGTAACTGAAGAATTTTGGGAAAGGTGACATAGTCACATTTTTATATTAAATATAATTCTGAGTTTATCTTAATATCAGGTTGGGTATGGTGGCTCATGCCTGTAATCCCAGCACTTTGGGAGGCTGAAGTAGGAGGTTTGCCTGAGGCCAGGAGTTTGAGACCAGCCTGGGTAACATAGCAAGACTTCATCTCTTTAAAAAAACTTATATGTGGCTGGGCTCAGTAGCTCAGTCTGCAATCCCAGCACTTTGGGAGCCGAGGAAAGCGGATTGCCCAAGCCTGCGGGTTTGAGACCCACCCGGGCAACTTGGTGAGACCTCATCTCTACAATAAATAAAAAAAAATTAGCCAGGCATGGTAGTGCATGCCTGTAGTTCCAGCTACTTTGGAAGGCTGCTGCAGAAGGATTGCTGGAACTTGTCAGGTCGAGGCTGCAGTGGTTGAGAGTGTGTCACTGCACTCCAGTCTGGGTGACGGAGTGAGACTCAAACTAAAAAAAAAAAAAAAATTGTATATATGTATAGTTCTAGTGGTAGGGTGGAGAATTTAAAGAGGCAAAATTAGTGGGAGACTGACAAGAAAGTTATGTATTAAGAGAATTCCAGTGAGAGATAATAAAGTCACAGTGGTCATGTGGAATAAAAGGAGGAGGTGAATTTAAGACTGTTTAATAAGATAGAACATAGTGATTGGATGTAGGAGGTAAGAAAGAAGGAAGAAGCTAGGATGACTCTTACACTTTAGTCTCAGGTAATTGAGGGGATGATGACATCTTTTGTCAAGATAGAATTAAGAAAGGGAGCAGGGGTACAGGTTAAGGTAAGATGATGAGTTCTTTTGGACATGCTGAGTTTGAAATGTTTGGGGACATACAGGTATATAAAGCTAGAAAGGATTCAGATATTAGGATTTGGAGTTCAGGAATGAGATCTTGGCTAGAGGTAGAGTTTTGGGTGACCAAATTGTTTTATGGAGAGATTAAAGACCACTTAGGATGGAGCCTGAGAAACACCAAAATTTAGCAGCATGCACAGTAAGAAGATCAGTAAAGAAGACTGAGAAGTGGTGACCAGAGAGGAAGGGATAATACCAGCAGAAAATGTTATGCTAGGAGCCAAGACAGAGGGCATTTGAAGGAGGCGGAAGTGCCCTATTGCTCATAGACCCAGTGAGAAGTTTTCCTGAGAAGTTAACTTTGACAAGTATGAAGCCATCTGTGACATCGATCAGAGCAGTTTTAATAGGGCGGAGAAGGCAGAATCAAAATGACAGTGAGTGAAGGGAGTGCATGAAGGAGACTGAGAAAGGTAGTAGTTTAAGAATAAGAAACACAGAGTTTATGGTTTTTGTTGTTTTGATATAATAGAAACTTGACTTAAATATGGTATCATTTAAATTGAGTTTCCTAGAGGCAGAACTTGAGGTGGATATTTTTTGGTCAAGTGGGCTTTGTGAAAAGTTGAAAATGGCTAGTAAAAGAGTCAATTGACAATGCAGCACACAGCTGAGGGTAGAAACAGGAACAAGCTCCAGAGGAAGCCAGATCAGGTTTTAGGAGCAGATGCACTGGGGACGATTGCCTGGAGAAGGGATCTCCCTATGGTGATTTTTGGGAGTAGAAACCTTCTAGAGCAGGAGTTGGCAAGCTTTTTCTGTAAAGGGCCAGATATTAAATGTTTTAAGCTCTGTGGGCCATATGGTTCTGTCACAACTATTCAGCTCTGCCTTTGTAGCACAAAAGCAGCCACAGACAGTATGTAAATGAGTAGTAACAACTATATTTCTTTTCTTTTCTTTTTTGAGTTGAGGTCTCACTCCGTTGCCCAGGCTGGAGTGCAGTGGCACGCACGCTCACGGCCACCCCAGCATCGACTTGCTGGGTTTCAGCGATCCTTTTGCCTTAGCCTTCCAAGTAGCTGGAACTACAGGTGTGCGCTACCATGCCTGGCTAATTTTTTGATTTATTGTTTTATTCAGTTGAGCAGTGGGTAGCATTAATTGGTTTGCAGTGATTGGAGAGAAGATAAGTACTTTTTCTTGTAGTCTTTTTAAAGTGCCAAACTAGCACCATCTGTGTCAGTGGAAAAATTTTCAGGCGTACAGGATATAGTAGAGGAGGACAGTGGTAGGTCAGTGCTTGAGGCAAGTGACAAAAATTAGTTTAAAAAGATGAGTATAATGCTATAAACAGAAAGTGAATTCAGAGTCAGAAACCAAGGAGATTTTTAACAGATTGAATCACAGAAACTGAAGGTGATTGAGGGCTAGTCACAGTGGCTCATGCTTGTATTTCCAGCACTTTGGGAGGCCGGGGTGGGTAGATTGCTTGAGTCCAGGAGTTTGAGAACAGCCTGGGCAACATAATGAAACCTCTTCTGTACAAAAAAATAAAATTAGCTTGGTGTGGTGATAGGTGCCTGTAGTCTCACCTACCCAGGATGCTGAGGTGGAACGATCACCTGAGCCCAGGAGGTTGAGTCTGCCTTGAACCATGATTGTTGTGATCATACCACTGCACTCCAGCATAGGCAACAGAGTGAGACCCCGATTTAAAAAAAAAGAAGAAGAAGAAAAGAAAAGAAAATAAGGATGATTGAGATAAACTTACATTGAGTGCTTACCATGAGTCAGGCATCATGCTAGATCTTAGAAATATGGTAAGGAATAAGCTAGACAAAATCCTGTTCTCCATCTAAATCAGAGAACACAGAAAATACTTGAGTGACTGCTCAGTTCTCCCAAGGATAGTACTTAAATAGTAAATAGTGCCATTCCAGATGCAAATTAGATAAGTTATTTGTTACATGTAATTAATGCTTTAGTGTATAAGGGCTTAATTCTCCTGAGGAACTCAGATTGAGAAAATCAGTCTAGTGAAGTAATACAGAGTATAAGTGAAGTGATAGAGAAAGAATCCTGGGTGTTGTTGAAGTACACAAAAGGAATACCCAGCTAGCCTGCAGAGGGCCAAGTAATGCTGTCTGGAAAGGAGTTTTGGGAATTTGGAGAAGAAATGAAGTATGAATGGAAAAGTGTTAAGTATGTGAAGAATAGGGTAGAAAAGACTTGATGGAAAGGAGAGCCTGACCTATTCTAAATCCTAACAGCTAAAAAAAAAAAAAATATAGCTAGAGTGGAGGTTACGAGTAGAAGAATAGTGGCCAGAGATAAGTTCCTTGTCAGCTTTGTTGGGGCTTCTTCTCACTGGGTACTGGCAAAGGTAGATCACAGACTTGAAGATACAGTGTCTTAGTCTGTTTTGTGCTTCTATAACAAAATACGTGTGACTAAGTGTTTTACAAAGAACATAAATTTATTTCTCACAGTTTTGGAGGCTGGTATGTCAGAGATCAAGGTACTGGCAGTTTGGTTGCCTGGTAAAGGTTGCTTCCTTTGGAGGTGAGGAATGCTATGTCCTCATATGGCACAAGGGGGAATAGCAAGTAGGCCTAACGGTGCGTGAAGCCTCTTTTTCTTTTTAATAGTGTCTTTAATCTCATTCACAAAGGAGGAGTCCTCATGACCTGATCACCTTTTAAAGATCTCACTTCTAAATACTATAACATTGGCAACACCTGCATTTTGGAGGGGACACATTCAAACCATAGCACCCAATCTCACTGGAGGACTGCTAAGATGAGCTGGATACTTGTCACAACCCTTGGTACATGGTCATTTCTTTTCCTGGAACCATCAGTGAAATGAGGTCTTATTATTTGTAATGCATTATTATGCAGTATCTTCATCCTATAAACAATGTAGTCTTAGATCTTTTGGGATAAGTTCTGGTGTCCTTTAAAAGTGAGGTGGTTGAGCCTGGACATATTGACTTTGGGCCTTCTGCCTGTCCTGTCTAATGCATACTCGGTGTTGGGTGTGGTGTTCCTTTTGGGATAATCTGAATTGTTGCAGCTCAAAGTGTGGTTCATGTGTCAACAGCATTGCAGAATCTCAGGCTCTACCCCATGACCCACTGATTGAAAATCTGCATTTTAACAAGATCTCCAAGTGATTTGTATGAGCACTAAATTTTGAGCACTGATGTGGATGATTAAAGAAGTAACTCTTCTTTGCTTTTAAAATAAAAATTACTTTGGCATTCTAGGGAAAGGGAGAACATATATGTGACATTCTTATAGCTGGTCCTGGAGGAAAGTCATGGGTGCAGTGTAACTTGTTGGGGCTTCAGAGGTTTGAAGTAGTGATAATGGTTTTCTTGTTTTAGATCCTAGATCTACCTCATCCTCTAAGTGGACTCTCTTCTCTTATCCCCTCTTTTCTAGTTAGCTCTAGCAATTGAAGGAGAGATGTATTAGTCTCATAGTTGTAGTTGGAAAAAATTACTAGTTTATTGAAAAAAGATAGATTTCAGTCTCTCATGAGTTGTTTTTATTTCTATAAGTGTAAGGTAATCCACCTTCTTCCTATTTTTTAGAGATCAGTTTAATACTGAGTTGAAACAATCATGTTCTTTTTGTCTCATTGGCTTCAAGTTTCACTCATTTTTCCCTAAAGGATTACCTCTTTCATTGTGTTTAATACATGCTTATTATGGCACAGACTCTATTTGAGACCTACTTTTAGTAGTTTTCAGCATATTTTGAAGTCTTTGACAAAAAAACTTACAGAATATTCAAAAGTTATTTCATTGTGCAGAATTTTGTATTGTGAAGCACCTCCTAATAACTTGAGTGTTATTATTTTTCCATCTGTCTATGCTGCTGCAAGAGTATATGCTAATACATGAGGTGGGATGAAAAAGAAAGATAGCTGCTTTTTCTACAGCTGATAGTGTAAAGTACTAGAAGAGAAAAATTTAAAGAAAAGCAATCTGGAACTGTTTAAATGACTATATTTGAGGTTTATAAAAAAGATAATCTGTTTTTAAATGAGGTTACCAGCATTATCAAAATGATTATTTATTATTGGAATTATCTTTTCATTTTGGCATTTTCTTTATTAAGAGAAGGTTAGTGTTAGGTCAATGGGCCGGTACTATGGGTAAGATGCAAAGAATTGCACAGAAATTAGATTAGGAAAGATAGTTTATTTAGAAAGTAGATTAGAGAGAGAGAGAGAGAGAGAGACAGGATCCACCTCTCCAAAATTAAATAGAAGGCCAGAGCTTAAAGAAGCAATGGCCACCAGAGCTTGAGACTAGGAGCCTTTAAAACCTCTTTTGGGGAGCTAGGCTCGGTGGCTCAGCCTGTAATCCCATGCTTTAGGAGGCTGAGGTGAGTGGATTGCCTAAGCCCACAGGTTCGAGACCTGCCTGGGCAACTTGGCGAGACCTCATCTCTACAATAAATCAAAAAAAATCAGCCGGGTGTG
>CAUYQG010110688.1:0-27326 GCA_963574415.1 Tarsius wallacei | reverse complement strand
AGAGTCTGTCAAAAACCTCCCTGTGCTGGTAAAGAACTTTGGCAAAGTTGCCGCCTCTATTAACAGCAGCCTGTAGTTTGGTCAGCCTGGGACCAGAAAAACATCAGCATGGGACCACTGAGAACAGGAGTTTTTTAACTTGTCTTTTGAACTATTTGAGAGAACATGCACCATTCAGAAGGCAGAAGTTTCATAAACAGGTAGGTTTGTTTCATTTTAAACACTGGAGAGACTGGCAATTAGCAATGGAAAAACAATATACAGACAAATGTTGTAAGCAAGACCAGTTATCTTGGTAAAAAAAAAAATATGACCGAAATGAGAATTCCCAATCTGAGTTGGTACTGAGGCAGTCCCCAGATGTCAGAGGGATTATTTTTGAAGATTTTACCTGTAATTTTACTTTTTGGTACTTTTTAGCATCGCCTCCTGTCAAGCTAGTGTTTAAAATGGTGATTGGGTATCTGGTAACTCTTTTTTTTTTTTTTGAGTTGGAGTCTCACTCTGTCGCCCAGGCTGCAGTGCAGTGGCATGCTCACAGACATGCCAAAGTCGACCTGCTGGGCTCCAGCGATCCTTCCACCTCAGCCTTCCAAGTAGCCAGAACTACAGGTGCGCACTACCATGCCCGGCTAATTTTTGATTTGTTGTAGAGATGAGGTCTCGCCAAGTTGCCCAGGTGGGTATCGAATCCACAGGCTCAGGCAATCCACTCACCTCAGCCTCCCAGTGTCGGGATTACAGGCCGAGCCACCGAGCCCAGCTGGTGGCCAGGAATTTTGTGCCAACGACACTGTGATTGACATTATTTAAGAAGCCATCCAGAGATATGCCAATGTTGGGGGCGGTGGTAAATTCACAGCAGTAAACTTCTAGGCATCTGAGTACTACTTATTCCTTTGGACAGAATGTTATACGAGCATGGTATTTATTCATTCTGGTACCAACTTGTGTTTAAAACAAAATCAAAGCATGGTTTAAAATGAACAGAAAAGCAATATTCTAGTTGCTCAAAAAATAAAATACAGTTGTCTCTCAGCATCAACAGGGACTGGCAGAACCTCCTGCAGATGCCACACTTGGGGGATGCTCAGGCCTCTCCTACGAAATGGCACCAATTTGCTTATCACCTATATAACCTTTGCACATCCCCATGTAGTGGGATCATCTCCATCTTACGCCTAATACTAATACAATGGAAACACTGCATAAATAGTTCCTATAGTGCACTTTTTACAATTTGCATTCTTTCTTATTGACGTATTGCTATTTTGTGTGTTTCCCAACTACCTACCCACACTCCCCCCGCAGAATATTTTCCACCCAAGGTTGGTTGAATCTGCAGATACAGAACCTCAGGATACAGAGGATCAAGTTTATGTACTAAAAAATGTAACTCTGTTCAATATTTTTGACTAATAAAAAGAAATTTGTCAGGAAATGAGATAGAAAAAGACATTGAGAAGAGAAAAAAATTAGACAAATACACAATAGAGAAAAAACATGTATGCACAGATCAAGAGAACACTGAGGAGAAAGGGCAGGGAGGGAGCGAGGGAGGGGGACAGGCAAGCAGAGGAGGGAAGTGAGAGGAAAAAAATGATAGCAAGACAGTCAGATTTTCTAATGTTAGTTAAAATCCTCTGTTGCTGGTTGGGCTCGGTTGCTCATGCCTGTAATGCCAGCACTTTGGGTGACTGGGTGGAAGGACTGCTTGAGGCCAAGAGTTCAAGACTAGCCTGGGCAACACGGTGAGACCCTGTCTCTTAAAAAAAAAAAAAAACTGCTGGGCTTGGTGGCGGGTCCCAGTTACTGGGAAGGCTAAGGCAGGAGGACCACTTGAGCTCAGGAGTTCAAGGCTGTCGTGAGCTATGATGGAGCCACTGTACTCCAGCCAGGGTGACACAGGCAGGAGGCTCTGTCTCTTGGATGGATGGATGGATAGATGGATGGATGGATGGATGGGCAATCTGCTGTACTTCTTCATCACCTTAACAACAGTAACTTGCTTTGACCTTCAAAATTTCTTTAACAATACATGTTAAGTTTGTTGAACAAATAAATATACCAAGCCCCAGACACTATGCTTTTTGTTTTATGTACACTTTTTTCTCTGATCCTTCTTACAACCATGTAGAGTTGATATAATTATCTTTCTCTTAGTTTGAAAATTCAGTTGTGTGGCTACAATGACAGTAATTGATAAAGCTAGGACTGGCTGAATAGTCACAGCTTGCCAACTGCTTTTAACTTTTTACCTTTTACTCCTTAAATTCAGAGGGTTTTTCCTCTTAAAAGCCCATGGACAGTGATCATATGCTTTAGGTGGCCTGTACTGGGCAGCATCGTTCAGCTGTGAAGGCGATTTTTCTGGAAGTTAACCCCCCATGCCCCGGCTTTAAACTGCTGGCCTACCCACAGATACGGTTTGCCACTTGGTGCTGAACAAAGAGCCTCCATGTTGTTTTCTCTTGTCATTTGCAGTACGCCATTTAAGTGTACTTTAATACAGATACTTAGTATAAGACTGGCTTGGTTTGCATACACTGCAAATTTATTAGCATAAAACTTTCTCCCTATGTCTCCTTAGTAATACCTAAATCATGCCTTCTTTAAATTGAATAAAGTTCTGATTTTGAGGAATGGTACAATTTTTGTTTTATGATCAACAGTAGAACAATATAAAATTTTAGAAATTGAGACTGTTCCTAGAGTAACAGGTAAAAAGTTTTAAATCATGTTTTATTTTGAGTTCATGAATTCCATGCAATTCTATCAGCGTTATTTAAATGTTGACTCAAGGCAATGAGAATAGAAAGATACAGATGGTGTGTGTGGAGGCGTGCGCGCACAGGAAATCACAGGAGGGGGAGAGAAGAGGGGAGAGGAGAAGAGCGGGGGAGAGAGGGAAAGGGGTGGAGGTGGAGGGGAGAGACAGAGAGAAACAGAACATAAACTTCCACTGGGTTAATAATGCTGAGCCACCGACAGGCTAATCGAGAACCTGAGAATGTCATATATTATGTGGGCCTCTTGCTTCTAGCTTAACATTTTCCAGACTTCCCCACACACAGACTCCTGTCAATCAAAAAACATAAAAAGGTTAACTCCCCAACTTCAAGTAATCAAAACAAACACTTTACTTAGGTATCTGCACCCAAATCGGAAAAGCCAACGAGAAGTTGGGTTCCTGACAATGGTTGCACGTCATATATATCCCAACGCCCAGGAGATGACAGAAACCACTACGCAGAAAGGCAGATAAATGACAAGCATTAACCATCACACTGTGTGAGAAAAAGAGGGTCTCCCAAAGCAAGTTTATACATAGTTCATGCAACAGTAACGGCTGTTGAAAATCTGATATATTCTGTACAACAGGTAGAAATTTTTCAACAATAGAACTGAAAGGGATAGAACAAACAAAGCAATTGGAGGTACAACAACTAAAAATTTGTAAATGCTAAAGTCAGGTATTTATCCATAAATTTTAATCTTTTTTTTTTTTTTTCTGGAGAAAATAACAACACAAGTTGAGTATCTCTTACCTGAAGTACTTGGGACTAGACCGTCTCAAATTTCAAATTTTTCTGGATTTTGGAATATTTGCGTTTTATATACTTAAACTGGTTGAGGGTTGAGCACTCCAAATCCGAAAATCCTAAATCTTAAATGTTCCAATGAGCATTTCCTTCATCAAGCCAGTGCTTAAAAAGTCATGGGTTTTAGAGCATGCCAAATTTTAGATGTTCGCACTTGGGATGCTCACCTGTAACAGCTACTGTGTTTCAAGGGCTCACTTTACAACAGGCTCTAAGCCAAGTGACTCACAGGCATTATCTCTTGCAATCCTCCAATATTTCTGCAAAGGAGGTACTAGTCTTATATTAAGAGCAATGTATACAGCAGGTTATTTTTAAGGGAAAAACAAAGAAAAAGTAGTTTGCCACTCTACCCTATGTAAAGGAGTACTTTTCATAACTGCTTTTGGTTTCTCAGCTGTTGAGAAGTTAATATGAGAGCATCTAAAGAGCTACCATTCTCCTATGCTAACAGCCACAAGCATAAAACAAAGTCGATGGCAGATTACCAAGTGTATTGTACCTCAAACTGTTTCAGACTGACATGAAATCAATGTATGTGTAGATCTCCTACAAAAATAATAATATAATGAAAGAAAATTATTCACATATAAAATGTGACTGCTGGCCACCAAAGCCTGTGAAAGATGTTACATCTATATATAGCACATAGTAACTACCAAGGCTGCATACATGAGTAACTCTACGTAATGAGGTATTGTTCTAGGACCTACTCGGTGATAGTAAGAATCTAAAAGCAGTTAAAAACTTCATAGTATTACAGATGTTTGATGCTAAACAATCAACGTTTCTTGCTTAATTCTTGGCAAAAATATAATCTATATTCAGTGTCAGCTCTCATAATTGTACCTATACAACATTAAAGAAAAGAGAAGACTGTCAAGAAGTTTCAGATGATGAAATAAGTCAAAGAGCATATGAATTCAAACAGTCAACCTAACACTCTAAGGACAATGCCATCAAGGAATAATCTTAAGACCCGCCCCCCCCGTTTTCTTAGGAGAAGCCAAGTTTGCTACAGAAAAGTGGTGAGTTAGTAAAAAGGCAACACAAGGAATGAAAGAAAATATTTGTGAATCATACATTTGATAAGGAATTAACTACAGAGAACTACTAAACGACAACAACAAAAAAAACCCAATTCAAAAATGGGCAAAGGTCTTGTACAAGCATTTCTCCAAAGATGCAGGCAGTTCCTCCACTTACAACAGGGCTAAACCCATTAATAAACCTATTGCAGACTGAAAATATTAAGTTGAAAATGCATTCAATATAACTAACCTACTAAACATGACTTACCCTAGCCTACCTTAAACATGCTCAGAACACTTATATCAGCCTACAAATCAGGCAAAACTGTCCTCAAAATGAACAGACACATTGGAGAGCATCAGCTGTTTACCCTCATGTTCACGAGGCTGACCAGGAGCTGCTGCTCACTGTGGCTGTCTCACATTGTTAGAGAGAATGCTATCACATATCACTAGCCCAAGAAAAGAGCCACCTTCAAAATTCAAAGTACAGTTTCCACTGAATGCATATTGCTTTCACACCATTTTTAGGATTAGCCAAAAACTCCTAAGTGAAACCACCATAAGATGGGGACCATCTGTATACAAATTGATAATAAGCACCTGAAATGATGTTTTGCATCACTAAGCATTAAGAAAATGTACATCAAAACTACAAGAAGACACCACCTTGCACCCATTAAAATGGCTACTATATAAAAAAGAAAACCACAGACAATAACAAGTTTTGGTAAAAATGTGGAGAAACTGAATGCCTTGTGCACTGCTGATGAGAATGTAAAATGGTATAGCCATTGTGGAAAATGGTATGGCAGCTCATCAAAAAATGAAATATAAGAATCATCATATGATCCAACAATGCTACTGCCAGGTGTATTCTCAAATGAAGGTAAAAGTAGGGTCTTGAAGAGTCAGCTGCTTACCCGTGTTCACAGCAACATTATTCACAATAGCTAAAATGCAGAAGCAACCCAAATGTCCACTAAAGAAGGAATGGATAAGCAAAATGTGGTGTATACATACCATGAAACAATATCCAGTCATAAAAAGGGAGGAAATCCTGACATGCTATAATACAGACGGACCTTGAGGACATTATGCTATGAAATAAGTCAGTCACAAAAAGACAAATATTGCAGGGATCCATTTATATGATCCATTTATATGAGTTACTTAGACTAGTCCAATCATAGAGACAGGAGGTGGAATGGTGTCTGCCAAGGAGACAGGAGAGGGAAGACTGAGAAGCTATTGTTTAATGGGTACAGAGTTTCAGTTTTACAAGATGAAGAGTTATGGAGAAGGATCACGGTAATGGTCGTGCCTTATGAATGTATTTAATAACACTGAACTTAAAATGATTAAGATGATAAGTTTTACACTACGTGCATCTTAACACAATAAAAAAGTTTTAGAAAGTAGCAAGTTGAGCTGGGCTTGGTGGTTCAGCCCGCAATCCTGTGCCTTTGGGAGGCTGAGGTGAGTGGATTGCCTGAGCCTGCGGGTTCAAGACCCGCCTGGGCAACTTGGCGAGACCTCATATCTACAATAAATAAAAAATGAGCCAGGCATGGTAGCGCACGCCTGTAGTTCCAGCTACTTGGAAGGCTGAGGCGGAAGGATCGCCGGAGCCCAGCAAGTCGAGGCTGCGGTGGCCGGGAGCGGCCACTGCACTCCAGTCTAGGCAACAGAGTGAGACTCCAACTTAAAAAAAAAAAAAAAAGAAAAAAAGAAAGTAGCAAGTTTAGATTATGCTATTAAGTTCCTAATGTCTAACTTCCACATGTGATGGTATATGTGGGATGCATTCATATGGTAAACAGAGAACTTACACATTCTTATTCTGCCTCTAGTTTCAGACTTGATTTATATGACCTGGTCAAGTAAAATTTGATGTTTTCTTTTTCTTTTTGATAAATATTTTGAATTATTTTTAAAAGAAGAAAAAATATAGAAGAGCAAAAAAGTACATGGAAAGTTCATAGGGATAAATTCAAATTTGATAAATACTACATATATGCTAAGTAATTAAATCATGAGATGAATTATCCCTGAAACCATTTTATGACTGCAATTCATTTGATAATTAAAAAGAAATGGAAAACAATCTTTTTCAACTTCCTAAACAATATAGCAGAAATTTAACATAATTTTTAAAAAATATTTCCAGGAGTCCAGGGAGATCAATGTCTATCAGAATAAACAAGTCCTCTAGAGACCAATTCCAATTTACTAAAAAGTTATTCTTTTCATTTTGCTAGAATCTCTCTTTTTTAAAGTTCTTTCTTTTCTACTGGATAGACTTTGAAGCACATGAAGGCAGTAACTAGTCTCCATTCTCTTCTCCAGAGTAAAAACGCACTCTGGTCCTTGCCTGTTATGTCCAATTATTTGCAAATCATGAGATCACAAAACTGTATATTATAATTTAGATGTGATTTGATCAGGACAGAATACCATAAAACTATTAGCTTTATGCAATCTAGATGCTATAATTAATGCAGTCTAAAATGACAAAAAATGTTTTGTTCCATGAACACTTTACGTTCAATGGGGAATCAAATTTTTATGTACCACCACCAAGCAAGTAAAATCTCTTTCGTTCCATATGTGCAACTTTGGTGAACCTAAATGTAAAATTTTAGATTTGTTTTTAGTAAACTTCATATTAGGAAAAGAATGTTACATAATGTTAGGATGATGATGATTACCATGAATACCAGGATCAATATCGAACCAAGGTTTTAAAAAAGAAAATATAAACACACAGAGCAATCTACTTTAAAAACCAGTAAATATACAAAGGGCTAAACCTTAAATAGATTGAAATAAGATCCAAATTTAATTCAGCATTTTTCAATTTAGAGATTTATGATGCTTTCTGCATTACAGGATGGGTTTTTAAAAAACACCCATCTTCTGAGGAAGTTATTATGACACAGAACCAGTGTGAAACATAATAAATAAGTCTGATACATTGTCCTATATCCATCATTTAGACGACCATTTGCATTATTTTCTATTCTGATGCTGAATTGTAGGTAAAAGAAGAAAACTAGAATTTTAAGAACAAAAACCATCTAATACTCCCAACTACTGAAGGTAAAAGCAGATTCTGATTTGTTTTGTTTTGAGTTGGAGTCTCACAGTGTTCCCCAGGCTGGAGTGCAGGGGCCCGCTCACGGCCACTGCAGCCTCGACCAGCTGGGCTCAGGCAATCCTTTCGCCTCAACCTTCCAAATAACTGGAACTACAGGCACACACCACCACGCCCGGCTAATTTTTGTGATTTACTGTAGAGATGAGGTCTCACCAAACTGCCCAGGCTGGTCTCAAACCCCCGAGCTCAGGCAATCCTCTCACCTCAGCCTCCCAAAGTGTTGGGATTACAGGCTGAGCTATTGCAACCAGGCCAGATTCAGTATTGAAAGAAATAATTTCCTCAGTCATCTTCGTGCATTATCAGCTTAATTTCCTACTTGTCATTTACTCAGCTAAATGTGGGATGTTCTGTAAGCAGGTTTGTTTACTTTGTACAACAGGGAACGAAGGAAACAAAGGAAACATATTTCTTTTCCTGAAATAGTTACCAAATGTTAGCCTTCAAGAATGACGGTATACCAAAGAAAAGGGTAATTTCTTGATCCAGCAATGATCTGTCAGTTAATATTTGCCTATTCCCAGGCCTCTTTGAGCACCTGAACAACCCACCTGTTATTTACCACAGTATTCTGGAGAGCAGTCAGCACAGGTCTGACAGAGTGGGACTATTGCTTTGACAACTCTGACATGTCTTGATGACAATGAACAGGACAAAGTATCTTATGCACAGTGTTTCCCGAAAAAGAGGGAGAATGTGAGTTGTCCAAGTTTGATCCTATCTCTACTGGATATCTATCTCTCTGTGGGCAAAGTATCTTAAACTATTTGTTTTATATCTTGGAAATTCATATTTCCATTATGATTAAAAAACAATGAATATCATTTTGAAAACAGGAAAAAGCTCGTATTAAATAATAGGCTTGTAAAATGTAATAGAAAGTGTAATTTAAATGATTCAAAAATTAGTAACCATTCACAAAACAAATTGTTCTCAAATTGCTCCTATTTGTGGTCTGTAAGTAGTTTTAAATGAGTCAATTTTTTGTAGAATATAAAGTACAATATAAGTTTTGACTTAAAATGAAAGATAAAAGTCCAATTCATAATGACTAGTCATTCCTTCATAATGATTTTAAAGAAAGTACCACTATAAAACCCAGGGGTTTTTTTTCAATCTGATACACTGAAACTTATTAATTCTCTAATATAAAGTTTAAGTTACCCTTTAAAAATATTCTTTATTACTACATTTACAAAACTAGAACTTACACTTTTATCTCCAGTTTTTCTAAATCACAATTTTGTCAGATAGATAAGAATTTAACATTCAAATGTTGGTGCTGATTTTCTCAAATCTTTAAAAGCTATCTGAATACAGAAAAAATAAAAAAAGATTGCTGTGTCTAAGGCCTAAAAATCAACCACAACAACTACAAAAACCAAAACAAATCCTAGAGGTTGGTTAAAGGAAGTCTGCTCATAATTATTTCAAAACTTGTTTTAATGAATGCGTTTTAATGATCCTTGAGAACTAGTTCATTAGGAACAAGACAATAATTACTAAGAATTAAGCAAAGGAATGCAATGAAAAAGCTGCCAAATTCAAAGCCTTTTTAAATATTTTTATTCTGTGTACTTAAAAATAATGTTTCAAAGGCATAAAGTTTTCTTTGTATCAATATTTACATCTGTTTATTTTACCACTTGAGAAAGGCTAAAATATAATCAAAGTAACAGGGGAAAAAAGGTTGTTATTAACAATTCCAAAATTATACTTATTAAAACCACATGGTTAATAGGAACATTTTAGGTATATAATAGAAAAAGTATATCCATTACATTGGTAACATTTGAGTTTGATTAAAATTAGAGTTCTTTGATATATGTATATATTGTATGAATATACTTGTTTTTTAATTTAAATCTATTCAACTCCAGTATCCTAGGAAAAATGTAAACCTTACTTTTCTTATTATCATTCACTAATAATATAAAGTTCAGTTCCTGGTCTGTGGTTTGTAGACTCCTAGGTTTGGAGACCTAACAAATGCCAAATGTTATCTAAGGAAATAAATGAATAATATGCTTTGTACCTATATTTGTTATTATTTTTAAAAACATATTTATGCTGTAATGACTACAAAAAATAGGGTTATTTTAAAGTGTTACACACTTCATAGTAATATTTTTACATAAAGTACTTTTTCAATTACATTGAAAACTTTAACTGCAATTACATAGTAATCACAAATTGTTTTGATGTGAAAACTAGTTCCACCAGCCAAAACAGCTAAAAATTTCTGAAGTAAATTTAAGAGTTATCATAAGAAGTACTGAAAAAGACTTAAAAATTATGAAAAACAAAGTACTCTTCTGCAACATCAAAATTAGAACAAATTACCCAAAGGTAAGAACACAAATTTAGAAGCCATATATGTCTAAAAGAATAAGGGCCAGGCGCAATGGCTCAAGCTTGTAATCCCAGCATTTGGGAGGCCAATGCAAGAGGACTGCCTGAGTTCAGGGGTTTGAAACCAGCCTGGGCAACTTCATGACACCTTGTCTCTACAATCAGTCAAAAAATTAGCTGGGAATGGTGGCACATGCCTGTAGTTCCAGCTACTTGAAAGGCTGAGGTGGAAGGACCGCCTGAGCCCAGCAGGTCGACACTGGGGTGACTGTGAGTGTGCCACTGCACTCCAGCCCAAGTGACAGAGTGAGACTCCAACTCAAAAAAAAAGAATAACGAATTTGTCATAAACATTACTATTGTTTGAAGTAAAAGGCAATAGCACTGTGATCAAACATGTGGACCTTGAAACCAGACTGCCGAGATAAAAACCCCAGCTCTGCCACATACATGGGGGTACCCAAAAAAACTCCTGGAATTTAGTTACTAAAAAATTGTGTGTTTATTCTTGCATGGTTAAACTTCAGTCACCTTCAAAGTACTTTCCATTTGATATGAGACAACTATAGAGATGCTTTTTCCACTGCTCAAAACCATTTTTGAACTCATTAATTTGATGCCTTTTAGTGCTTCTGCCATTTTTTGTTTGACCTCTTCCATATGGGCAAAACATTTCCTTTTGAGGACATTTTTCATCCAGGGAAACAAACAAACCAAAAAGTCACTAGGGGCAAGACTGGGTGAATAGGGAGGATGGAGCACAAGGGTCATGCTGCTTTGGGTCAAAAACTGCTGAAGACTCAGCGTGGTGTGGGCAGCAGTGCTGTCATGGTGGAGGAGTCAGTCACCTGTTTGCAACAACTGGACACATTTCTTCCACCAACCGTGACACATACACAAAAGTGAGTTGAAAGTTTGATCTAGAGGAACAAATTCTGAGTGTAATACAAAGGAACCTGCCCTCCAAAAAAAAGATAACCCTTTTTTGTTCTCCTCCCCAAACCCCCGCCCCCATCCCCACATTTGCTCTGTGACCTGGGGCAATTAAACCTCTTTGCAACTCAGTTTTTTTCATGTACATCGATAATCTCATACTGAATTCAGGAAAAGTCCTGAGAAGGGAAGCAAGCAAGTTATTTTCTACACGGGGTGAAAGTAATGCAGAACAAAAATGAGTAAACAAGGACAACCAGGCAGAGAAGAGTGGGCCAAAGAACAGCTTCGTGGTATCTTCTCTGGCAGATGTCTGGCTGTCACGGAATATCCACTCGTCCTGTCTTTTTGACCTAGCTGGTTGAAGTCACTGTACTTTGCTTCAAGTGATAAAATATTAACTCTAAGCAGACTCTGAAGAACCAGATGTGAATACTGTAATAGCTATGGCAATCAATGCAGCAAAACACAACAAAATATAATTAAAAAGTCAATAAATGAATTAAAATGGAGTAATAAAAATAACCCAAAAGGAGTCAGAAGAAGGAAAGCAGAAGAATATAAACCAGAAGAGTAAGCAGAAAACAAGCAATGAAGTCACAATGACAAACCCAAACTTATGGTAAATTATACTAAATGTAAATGGTACAAAAACAAAAGTTCTAAAAATCCTCTGAGAGTCTCAGATTGTATAACAAGCAAGATCCAATTAAATGTTACCTGCATGAAACTCAAAGGAAATAAAATAACACATATATGCAAAAGAATATAAAAAGATGCCATGCAAATATCAGCAAAAGAAAAGTGAAGTGACTATGTTAATATGTGAAAGTTAGACCTCAGAATACAGAGAGTTACCAAGACTAATAGAGGGTGCAATACATGATAAAGGTGTTATGCTCCTAAGAATGGAGCTTTAATAGAGATCAAGCAAAACTGATGAAAATGAAAGGAGACGGGCAGGGAGAGGGGGAAAAATGAAAGGAGAAATAGATAAATGCAGTTACACTTGAAGATTTCGACATTTCTCTCTCAGGAACTCAACAGAATAGATCAAATAGAAATTCAGCAAGTGTAAAGATACTCAAAATCATGAATCACTAGGGAAACACAGAACAAAACCATACTGCAAAGTCACTTCACACCCATTAGCATAGCTACTATCAAAAAATAAAAAGAAAATAAGTGCTAGAAAAGACTGAATAAATTGGAACCTTGTACACTGTTGGTGAAAATGCAAATGTGTACAGCTGTTGTAGAAAACAGTATGACAGTTCCTCAAAAAATTAAAACCATATAATTCAGCAATTTCACTTCTGGGTATATATCCAAGGAACTGAAAGCAAGGTCTCAAAAAAAAAAAAAAGATATGTGCATACCATGTTTATAACAGCACTATTCACAACAGCCACAATAGAAGCAACCTGGGTGTCCATCTACAGACAGATGAGTTCACAAAACATGCTATGTAAGGTGGGGGGGTCCTCCCAGAAAACCCATGGAATCTATTTATAAAAAACTGTGTTATTTATTATTACATGGTAAAACTTTAGTCACCTTCAAAGAACTCTCCAGCTGATGCAATACACCTATCCAGATGCTTTTTCCACTGCTCAAAGCCATTTCTGAACTTCTCAATTTTGGTGCCTTGTAATGCGCCTATGTCATTTTTTGTGTCATCTCTTCCACATAGGCAAAACATTTCCTTTTGAGGACTTTACTCAGTCAGGGAAACAAAAAAAGTCAGGGAGAGATTGGGTGAACAGGATATGGTGGCCATGCCGTTTTTTGATCAAAAACTGCTGAACACTCAGTGCAGCACGGACAGGTGTGCTCGTAAATCCCTCATCGTGAAACGGGCAAAAATGTTGAAAGAATCTGAAAGGAAAATTCACTGAAGCTGAACACAGCCTCGCACAACAATGCTAGCTGGAAAACTGATGCCAATGGGTTCCTGGTACACTTAGCTATAGCTGGGGAAGACTGTAATGTAAGGGACCTGCACTCCAAAAAAGATCAATTTTGTGTTGTGGGGGGCCCCCCTTCATACATATAATAAAACGTCAGTCAGCCTTAAAAAGGGAAGACATTCTGATGCGTCTTATAATGTGGACAAACCTTTAGGACATCATCCTGAGCTGAAATGAGTCAGCTGAAATAATGATGTCAGGCATCTTTTTATGTCCTCACTTGTCATTTGAATATTTTATTTGGTGAATTCTTTTGAGCAATTTTTACTCTTTCAATGGGTTATTTGTTTTATTTTTTATGTATTCTGGGTAAAAATCCCTTGTTAAGTGGATTACAAAAATGTTACTCTGTAACTTGTCTTTCTCTTAACAGTGTATCTCACAGAGCAGAAGTTTCTGATCATGAAGAAATACAATCCAAAAGAAAATCCAAAAGATACATGTCATGTGACTCCACTTGCAAGCGGCGTCTGGAGTAGTCAGTTTCATGCAAAGTAGAGTGGTGGGGCCAGGGACAGGCGGAGGGAGCAATGAAGAGTCGTTTAGCAGGTAGAGACTTTCAGTTTTCCAAGACGAAAAGGTTCTGGAGACGAGTTACACAACAATGTAAATAAACTTAATACTACTGAACTTAGAAAAAGTTAAGATGGGAAAAAAATAAACAGTTAAGATGGTCTGTTTTACATTATTGATTTTTAATACAACAAAAATAATTTTAAAACCCATAGGAGATATTATTTATGACCAAGCAAAGAGTTGATTTTTTAAACAAGGAAATTGTATTTCTTCACGATCAGAAACTTTTGCTGTGAGATACGCTGTTAAGTTACAGATCTTCAATGTGTGTCTGGATAAGCATGCTGCGGTGTATCCATGGTAGTGCAATATGACCCAGCAATAAAAAGAATAAACTACCAGTACACACAGCACACACTCAGATAAATCTCAAAAGCATGTTAAATAAAAAGCCTATACTCAAAAAGATTACATACTTTTTGCATACTTACTGAAAAGGTTCTCTTCTTTCTAGTGGTTGTTGGTGGAGGCTTTGTCAAAGATGAGTTAGTTGAGAAATTGAGGTTTTGCTTCTGGAATCTCAACCCTGTTCCATTGGTCCATTTGCCCATTCTTGTACCAATACTATGCTGTTTTGATTATTGTAGCCTTATAGTAAAGTTTGAAGTCTGTAAATGTGACACCTCCTGCTTTGCTTCTTTCGCTAAGGATTGTTTTGGCTACTCGTGCTTGTTTATGTTTCCCTCTGAATTTCTGTATTGTCATTTCCAGGTCTGAGAAGAATGATGTTGGTATTTAATAGATACTGTGTTAAATCTGTAGATTGCCTTTGGTAGAATAGACATCTCAACAACGTTGGTTCTTCCTAACCATGAGCATGGAATATTTTTCTATTTGTTTGTGTCTTCTTGGATTTCTCTAAGTAGTGTTTTGTAGTTTTCATTGTAAAGGTCTTTTGCTTCTCTGGGTGGGAAGATGCCGAGGTAGTTCATTTTGTGTGTGTGTGGCTATTGTGAATGGTTCTTATTTGGTTCTCTGTCTGCTTGTTGTTGGTGTAAAAGAATGCAACTGTCTTTTGCACAATTATTTTGTACCCCGAGACTTTGCCAAAGTCCTTTATCAGTGAAAGCAGGTTTTTCACAGATTCTCTTGGGTTTTCGAGGTATAGGATCATATTATCAGCAAAGAGGGATAACTTAACTTCCTCTTTTCCTATTTAGATACCCCTGATTTCCTTCTCTTGTCTAATTGCTCTAGCTAGGTCTTCCAACACAATGTTGAACAAGAGGGGTGAGAGTGGGCAGCCTTGTCTTGTTCCGATTTTCAGGGGAAATATTTCAAGTTTCTGTCCATTTAGCAATATGCTGGCTATGGATTTATCATAGATGGCGCTTACTATTTTGAGGTATATTCCTTCTATGCCTTAGGTGTTTGAGAGTTTTTATCAAGAGGAATGCTGAATTTTGTCAAAAACTTTTTCTGCATCTAATGACATAACCATGTGGTTCTTGTTTATACATCTATTGATGTATTTAATTACATTTATGATCTTGCAGATGTTGAACCAGCCTTGCCTCCTAGAGATGAAGCCTACTTGGTCGTGGTGGGTGATTTTTGAGATGTGTTGTTAGAACCGATTTGCAAGAATCTTGTTGAGAGTTTTTGCATCTATGTTCATTAGAGACACTGGCCTGTAGTTCTCTTTGTTGGATCTTTACCCAGTTTGGGTATCTATTTGGAGATTCTTACAGCTGACTCAATTTTGCTGGGTATTAGAGTGAGGGCAAAGGTAGAGAATCACTGAAGAAATCAGGTATGTCTAAAGAAAGTAATGAAAAAAAAGGAACCAATGACTCAAAGTAGACAACTGGTCTAGTCAATGATGTCTGTTTTGTCAGTTATTTAAGGGTTTAGCCATAACCATTTTTTTTTCAGTCACTAAACAGAAACCTCAGTACAATTTTAAGTGAATTCTTAGCTATCATAATTAAGTATATGCTAATCCATTCAATAGACCGTGCAATGTTAAATCTACACAACAGATTTTTACATATCCTAATGACTCGGTTAATGGTAAAATAACGAAAAGGCTCCAAATATAACTTCAAAAAAATATATGTGTTCTATAAACAATCTCCCCAAATTATTTCTCTGATAGAAATTTTAGAAGGTAGTGGAATTCTGCATCTTTTAAACCTACAAAGAATTATTGAAAGCCAGATTCAAGTACCAAAACAGTTTAAGCTAAGAAAACAAAAAGTAATAATTATGTACTATTAACAAATTTGTTTTTATGTTTATCCTGTGATATTTCTACCAATAATTTCCTGCAAACTACCAGGAAGATACTTCTTTCCAAGACACAATAATTTTTTTCCCTAACTAAATGCATTTCTGAACTAAATGCGTACAAAGTTAATAAACGGAAGGAAAAGCAAATACAGAGCTGTCATTTTAAAATTATATTCTTAAAAGGTTTAGGGGTATCATTTGTGGAACACAAAGAGATTTCCTCCTCAACAGCATTCCAGGCCATCACTCTTTCCTGCCTACCAGCAGACAAGATCTTACTCGTCTGGAATGTCAGTAAGGTTCTGACACAAAGGCGGGTTTGCAGAATCTTTCATGGAGAACACAAAACAGGAAACACAGTAATACCATCAGCATATGTTAAACACTGTTTATTATAAACTATGTTTCTCCCTTAATAAGTACTAGGCTAACCTCTGAGAGGAGGAGGTGAAAATGAACACATCTATAAACACATACCACTTGTTAGCAGCCAGTCCAGAGGAAAGGTTCAGGAAGAAAAAGGCAATAAAACTTGAAGAATTTGCCCAACTACATTTTAGTTTGTGCTATACTATGGTCACTAATAAAAATTTATTTTTCTCAAGTTTACAGGGAAAAATAAAGATATTCTGTAAAAGTTAATATTTTTCAAATAAAAAATAGCCTAATAAATAAAAAGTTAATTAAAAAGAAATACTGCTTCTGAGTCAGGAAAAACAAATTTCTATGTAAAGTGGCCATCCATAAAAACCACCAGATAATACAGCATTTCATATTCTAGGAAAATTAGTTTCAAATCTTTCATTAAAAAAAAAATCTCTCTTCCATGACTAAACATTAATACAATTCCACAGACACCAACTGAAGAGCTTTGAAAATCACTTACAAATTGATTATAAAGTACAGTGTCTCAAGTAGAATAATTCCTAGGGATAAAATTTTAGTTTTCCATAAGATAGCAGGATGAACTTTGGTTTGACTGCCCTCTGCTGATATGAAACTTCTACAACTATAAAAGTTGACTTGATAAATTGTGACGTTATCATTTAAAAATAACTGTTTCTACTCAGATGTTGGTTTCATTATTGACTCCATGTGAAAACCTAGGAGATTTAAATATTTAACATCTGTGTCCTATTTTTACTCAATAGGCGAATATTCACAGCATGAGTATCTATTATCTGAGAGTTACACAGAGATGGGAACGGCAGGGACACTGGGAACACCTGAAGTCGGGGAAGGAAAAAGGGAGCAAGGGCCGAACAGCTAACTCCTGGGTGCCATGTTCACTGTTCGGGATGGGCTCAGCAGAAGCCCACATCGCACCTCCATGCAACACACCCACCTAAGACACCTGCACAGGTACCTTCTGAATCTAAAATTTAAAAAACAAAAAGATATCTCTGTAAGCTCAAGATACTTACAAGGAAAAATCTGGAACAGATAAACTATTAGAGAAAATCAACTGAGCTAAGTGGTACAGTAAAGAAGTAAGCTGGTGAAAATAGTAAAAGGTTGTTAGAGCCAAGTTAGTGAGAACAAAACAACAAAACTCAAAAGCAAAAATTTCATGGAAAAGGTTGTCAAGGCTGAGACAGCTGAGAAAAAGTCATGAGGATGGCCTTAGGTGAGCATGGAGGAGACAGAACAAGCAAAAGTCTGGAGAAAATAATGAACGCTGGCTACCAGAAGATGTCACTGCCAGGGTAAACATCCAGTGACAACAGGAAATACGGTAATGGCTAAGATGCACGTGGGGCAGACCAACAAAGTCAGCAGGAAGAGTGGACGTGAGGCAAACAACAGGGCAGCCCTGCAGGCCGGCATCAGGCTAGGAGCACAGTAAGGACACACCCTCAGAAGGGGTACCACGAAGGGAACAAAGACGACGTGGAGGACAAGGCTGGAGGCAGAGACCCCAGTAGAGAGGCACCTGCAGGAACGCAGGGAAAAAACTGAGCCAGAGTAGCATCGGGAATGGAGAAGAAAAAGGAGCCGAGACTCGTTTTGAACTTAAAAAACCAATCCGTAGGTCTGACTGGACTCAGATTGTTGCCCAGTTCTTAAACCGCAGTGAGTGATTATCCCATTCGGCTGAAAGGAAAGAACACTAGACACGGACTTGAGAGAGGAAGACAGTGTAGTGCCATTACAGTGAACAGGGAACAAAGCTTCCAGGTGTGGGTTCGAACGTATGGAGCTGAAGACAGTTTTTTTAAAGCCATTAAATCTTGTTTGCCAGTCACTGGAGACCTCTACAAGTTTCCTCTTAATAGATTTGCTCAGCAGGAGGAACCAGAGAGCCGGATGTTTTAAAAGCTGAGATGTGATGCAGAAACTGAGGGGAGGAGCACACTTTGAGGAGGAAACGCCTGGTTCTGAAGCGGAGTAGAGGGGCAGCAGGGCGACAGCTGGGCGGAGCTGTGTTTGCCAAAGATGGGGAGGTGTGAGGACGCCCATGGCAACGTCTCAGCTGTCTCTGCAAGTCAGCTCCCAAGCTCGTTTCTCTGGAAGAATGACTAATGTTTGAATAAAAGTGGGCATCTTTCTTCTACTCAGAAGTTTGGCTTTTCCACTGGAGATGTCCAGCCACAGTGGATGGCTTCATCTAGCTAAGACTTCCCATTTTTCATACCTGTCTAGAAAAACCTAGGTGCTATTTCATAAAAAATGTCAAAGCAGACCCACTGCTGACACCGCTTCCTATACGTGCAAGTGTAGTCTTTTCAATCTCTGTTTTGTGAAGACATCTGGAGTCAAGCATGCAACTCAAAAGTACCCCATATTCGTATGTTCCAGGCAAAAGTGTTGGTAAGAGCTCACAGACCCACCTGGGCAACTTGGCAAGACCTCATCTCTACAATAAAAAAAAAAAAAAAGAAAAAAAAAAAGCCGGGCGTGGTAGTGTGCGCCTGTAGTTCCAGCTACTTGGAAGGCTGAGGCAGAAGGATCGCCGGAGCCCAGCAGGTCGAGGCTGCGGCGGCCGGGAGCGGCCACTGCACTCCAGTCTGAGTGACAGAGTGAGACACAAACAAAAAAAAAAAAAAAAAAAAGCTCATGGAAGAGTAGTACGTTTCCAGGTGACTGTTTTAGAATCACCAAACAAAATCTGGGAATAATAACTCCGCATTTTGTTACGTTTTCTTTGCAAAGGAATTTTTGTTAAAAGAAGTATGGTGCTTAAAAGTCAGATTTCAACTAATTAATTCACTTACAGAGCAAATCATTAACAATGCTAATTTAATGATCATGTGTCACTGGAATCTTTTTAAAGTTACAGTTTTAAAAGGTGAACATCATCATAAAGAAAACCAACATTCACATGATAATATCAGGCTATGCACAGGCCCCATAAGAGCACAGCAGGTATTCTGGTGTAAGACTTATTCTTTTTCATGACTAGACAATCTCAATATGACAATAAAATTGATAAGCGATATTCGCAATAATTCCTACTAAAGGACATAACATGGATTTAATATACACAATGAGCAGCCATTTTAACACTGCCAAAATCTCATGTTTTTCTAGCAGTTCACTTAACTTACCCTTTAACCACTAGCCAAGGACAGAACTGGTTTCTCAGAGGAAGCTATTGATAATTGCTTTATAAGCCCCCTCCCCAGCTTGTTTTGTACTAACTGGTTTTTCTAGTTCAAGTATTTGCCTCCACCCATAAGACTCAAACTTACCTAATCAGCCCTTCATGACCTTCGGGACACAGACAGACCCCACCACCAGGGCAGCAACCTACGACTAACCCACCCATATCTGCCTGCCGCCAGTACCGGCGTGTACCTGTCCACTCTGTGATGACATGGAGCAGACCATGACCCAACCACCTTAGCGACCTGCCCCCTTCAAAGGGGATTGCTTAAAAGCATTCAACCTCAGGCAGCCGGCTGCCACTGCTTTACTAAACTCTGGTGTGGCCATGTGCTCTTTAAGCTATGGCCACTACCATGTTTCCTAAGCTTTGGCCCCCTCTCCTACCTTGGAGTGGTGAATCAATCTCTCTCTCTCTCTCTCTCTAATTTACTTTCTAAACAAATTATACTTTCTATTCTAACTTCTGTGCAATTCTTTGCATCTTTCTTGCGGCACTGAAGCACACACCAGACACCCACACCTACTGGTAGGCCTGACCTAACACTTTTAGAGACTCTGCTGGGATGGATGGATGGATAGATAGATAGATAGATAGTAGATAGATAGAGACAGAGAGAACCCTAATGCTAGCCGTAAGAAGACTAAAGATAATCAAGAACCCATAAGTGTTTGCAGAATGAATACAAATGTTAAAGTGCTATACGGATTACATGTCTAACTCAATAGATCAAACTAAGTTCTCTCTGTTAGATAAGTCGAGACTTGATAACAACTTTTTCCTTTTAAAGTAAAAGAATTATGGCCTTGCATGGTGGCTCAAGGCTGCAATCCCAGCACTTTGGGAGGCCGAGGTGAGGGGACTGCTTGAGTCCACAGGTACGAGAACAGCCTGGGCAACTTGGCGGGACCTCATCTCTACAATAAATCAAAAAATTAGCCAGGCATGGTAGCATGCTTCTACAGTTCCAGCTACTTGGAAGGCTGAGGTGGGAGGATCGCTGGAGCCCAGCAAGTCGATGCGGAGGGTGGCCGTGAACGTGCCACTGCACTCTAGCCTAAGTGACAGAGTGAGGTTCCAACTCAAAATAAATAAATAAATAAAATAAAGTAAAAGAATTATAGAATATTATTATTTTTTAATCAGGAAAAAAACAATTAACCACTGCTTTCTTCTCTGAATATTATCCTATAGGTTTTACACAAACATATTTTATAGCAACCATATTTTAGTTATTTTAAACATGTTTTGCAATTAAAAGTGTCAGTTTTCCACTTCCATATTAAAGTAAAATACATTTTCCTGAGGCAACTTGTCTTTAAAATTTTTTCTGACAAAAGTCTTCCTGGCAAAAAAATAAATTTAAAAAGGTCAATTTTCAGAAAATAAAGCATACATAATAAAATAAGAGAAATGACAATTTCAGGCTGAGTAATAAAAAGCAGACTTCGATCTACACTGCAACAAGGACAGACACATCTAGGTGAAGAGTCATCTGGCTGGAAAAGCAGAGGTGGACTCAAACTCCAATCCACAACCTCACATGCTAACATGTGCATAACTTTAAAAAGGTGGGCGTGTCCAAACACTGCTTTAAAGGAGACTGATGTAAATGCAAGGAGTGCTGTGGACAGAAAGAACACTGTGTTGATTCAACAACAAAATCTTCCCCTGCCATCCTCCTTCGCTAGTTATCACTGCATTAGACATCCCTGACTTACCATGGTTTTACTTGGAATTTTCCAAGTACACAATGATGCCAGAGCAATACACATTCAGTAGGAAACTTACTTCAAGTACCTATACAACCATTCTGGTTTTTCTTTCAGCACAGTTTTCCATAAATTACATAAGATAATGAATACGTGATTATAAAACAGATTTTTTGTCAGATGACTCTGCCCAACTGTAAGCTAAAGCAAGTGTTCTGAGCGTGCTGAAGGTAGGTGAGACTAAGCTACGATGTCCAGTAGGCGAGGCATAGCAAATGAACTTTGACTTTCACAATTTTCAGTTTATGAAGGGTTTAATTTAACACCGCAGTCCCACAACTTCAGGGAGTGGTTTTGTGGAAGACAACTTTTCCACGGACAGGGGTTGGGGGGCTCCAGGTTTATTCAAATGTATAGCATTTATTGTGCACTTTATTTCTATCATTACTACACTGTAACGTACAGTGAAATAATTATACAACACACTATTAAAACAAAAGAGGTGCAGACAGAAGTGGTAAATAAAATAATGGGCGGTCCACGCACAGACTAAAGTAAGTGTCAGATTCTGACTTAAAATCGGCCACCAGATGCAGCTATACAACTGAAGGACATCATCACCTCGCTTGCCACTCACAGATAGGACTTTGAGATGAGTCTGCAAGCAACTGATTTGTCGTGGTCTCTGTGCAGTCAATCCTCACTGCTAATGTAAATCTGTATCTGCTGGCATCACCACCTCCGCTCCATCTCAGGTCACCAGGCATCGGGTTCTCATAAGGGGCACCCAGGTCTGAGCCGTCTTCACCCCATCGCCTTCACAGAAAGCAGGCCCTTCCACAACCTGCATTCAGCTGGTGAGCAAATGACATCAGCGCGGCAGATGACATGACTGTTTAAAAAGCACGCTCAACTGCAGCTCAATGCAGTAGCGATAAGAAGGTCACAACATTTACTCTCCAGTGTCTGTCTGTGTTTGGGCACAGCGGGTGAAATGCCACAAAGTGTGTTTACAGGTTCGTGCTCTACCTCATGGGTGCTAGCTACCCCTCGGCCAGGTTCCTAATCCTCTGGAAAGCAATGCAAACGCTTTCTGTGAGTCCCCAACTTCCCTACCACTAAGACAGCAGTGTGCTCCTGTTTATGGACGTGTGGTTTGACATACATCCTTCTACTGCAATGTATTGTGACTGAGCAGACTGCTGAAATGGAGGTTCAACAGCAGCATCTGTGAAGCGAACAAAGAAATGCCTACTCCTTACACTGAGGCTCAGCAGTCCAATGAAGGCCAGACAACTCTTTTAACATCTGACAAAGGTTTAGTGTCAATACAAATGACCGAATACAAAATAGCAAACACCCAACTGACAAGTTGGAAATTACTACCTTACTTTCCAGATGTGTTAACGGAGGCTTAAACATTAACTATATTAACTATAGTTACAACTAAGGAGTGAATGACCTTAAGACTCTTTAATATTTTGCCAAGATAATTAATATTAAAAGTTGTGATTACTTTTTTAATTAAATGATTTGATTTACAGATACAGATACGTCCTACAAAGTAAAAATTTCCTTTCATGTCTGTGAAGGTAAAAAAATAATACAAAATGTCTCATGTCCTTCCATAATGAAATAGGACGCTTTCTATCTATCTGTATCATGAGATCCTGTTTCTCTATGAACGATTTTCTAAGAATGTTTGTGTTTACTACACCCATAAATCTCCAAATCAGTGTCAAAACAAAACCTCCCTACAAAAACACTGCAAACACCAGTGTGGCCACCTGGGAAACTGACACCAAGATAAAAACCTGGCTTTGGAGCAGGGTTTCTCACCCTCAGCGCTACTTACAGCTTGAGCAAGATAACATTGGCAGGCAGGTTGTCCTATACATTGTAGGGTGTTTGGTAACTTTCCTGACTCTACCCACTGGATGCCAGTATTATCCTTTCGGTTGCGACAACGTTAAATGTCCGTGAGAGAAGAAGGACAAAACTGCCAGGCTAAGAATAAGGTTGCAAAATATCCATTATTAGAAATCATTAAGAAAAGAATCATCAGCTTCCTGTGTAACACCATCCACTGCTCAAGGTAAAAGCTGGTTCCAGTAGTTTTTGTTTGGCTTTAAAAAATCTGAGTTTTTGTTGTTGCTGTTGTTTCTATAATGCTACCATTCAGGCAGAGTCAAAAGACTCACAAGATTTTTGAAAAGAGAAATGTTTTCCTCAAAATAGCTCTAGAATCGCCAGTGCAGCCATCACTGTACATGCCCGTGTTTTTCTTCTCACTTTTAACAAGGATGACAAATGGAAACCATTCACCTGGGGCCCAGGCCTGGGGCGTACAGGGAGCTATATATGCAAATGGAAACTAAAGTCCAGGTGTCTGGTCTCATCAGCACAATCCCCCTTCCCAAGGGATGAGCTGGTGAGGACTCTGCAAGCTACTGGAACTGTCCACAGCCAGTTTCTTTTCAACGAGATAGGAGGCTGCAGTGTGCTAAAGACAGTCACTAAAGCAAAGGACGTTTTAATCCCTGCAGAGATTGTCTGGGAAAGTGAGCAAAGGCTCCAGCGGGCAGCACAGATAAAACAGTTCAGTTCCAGGCCAAAACACTGCATTTGTTTTTGTTGTTTTTCTTCTATCCTATCAGCGGCCTGTCTTCATGGATTTGTCAGGGAAAATGATAAATAGTACGATAAGCAACCCTCTCCACCCATCTAAACCATCCACCGAGCAAGAACTCCAGCAAAGCTTTGGAAAGGCCATCTTTTGAAATGTACATGTGGACAGCAAGTCAAACGCAAAACCAATGAAAATAAACACAAGAAAATGCACATAAAGTATTTATATAGAACGGTTATTCCTTGAATTAAAACATAAGAGACAAAAAGTAAATGACAATCATTAAAAATTTATGGATACGTGAAATAGGAAATACAAACATATGAATGACTCCCTACTTTCCTCTGGTAACTAAATTTAGTAGATTAGTTACAAACCAGATTTAACTACTAATGGCCATCTATGTACAAGACTTAAATCTAATGCTCAAATTATCCTCCAAATCCCACAAGTAAGAATCATAAGATTTTATACAGATAATAACCTCCTAAAAAATAAACAGCACACCTCATTTTGGAAAAATGAAAATATCAAAGAAAATAAAGCACAGGAAAAATCTAAACAGAGCTTCTGTTCCTGAGTATACTTTGGAAGACGCTTTAAGAAGCTGGTGACAGCAAAAAAAAAAATGTTAATATTTGGGAATCAGACAAAGAACAGAAATAAAAATTTATTTTCCTGTATCTAAGTTTCTACCCTCCAGATTCAGGCAAAAAGATTCCATATGATGTTCTCTCTGATAGAAGAGAAACTGATAATTGAAAGCTGGAAGTAATTAAGTTTTACAAGACTTAAATGTGATGCATAAACTAATACGGACTATTAAAAAAAAGATCACACCCTGAAATCGCAAACCATGTTGGAGAACAATGTGACAGACTCTAACCTGTAACTCAAATGACGTCCCTATCTGAATTTTAATCTTGATGATCTGAGGGACACATGAAACAGAAATTAACAATTTAACTCACCGATTTGTCTTTCTTTATCACCTCATTTGTATTTAGGAAGACACAATAATTTCTCCTTGGCAATTATAGAAAGCAACTTAATATCAAGTTATCTTTTAATGTTTCCAAAACCAAGGAGAAGGCACTTCTATTGAAATGCAGACTCTAAAAGACTGTGGAGTCCAGAGCCATGAATTTATTTATTTGTTTGTCTAGTCAGTCGTTCACACATTCATGCAACAGACAATATTGTTAGACAATCTTTGGTATTAACAAAGAGTGTTAACCAGGTCCACCGTCTATAATAATAACTATAATAATTAAAAAGTAACACTTGTGTAATGTTTAAGTATGCAATGCTTACTACACTACTGTAATTGATCTTTCACTCTTTCCTGGCTATATGATCTGCTATAAAAGGGGAAAAAATTAAATTTGTGATGAAGAAGACATAGGAATAGGAGGCATCTGACGAAGTTACAGAATTTAAGTATAATACTAAAACGTAAATCCCCCAACTTATTTAGAGTAGTTATTTTTCATATGCAACCACAGATCTTATTATATAAACCTTATAAGAAACGCTAATACCTTCATGGCTCTGTGGTTTCTCAGTCTTTCATCAAATGAAAGGCTTAATGAATCTCTTTCATTGTCCTATTAAATATAAAATCTGAGGGCTATCCAAAAATCTACAGATTTATAAAATTCTATGCTAAATCAGAATACAAGTCTTCATAGGTCAGATACTCTCATATTGCAATAAAGAAAATATATTATTTCTTAATGCTTAAAAGAAGAATCACTGAATGAGGCAAGCTATTCCTATAAACAACTAAACATCTGAATTTTGAAAAAATGTAAGTGATTCCTTATATGAAGGACTACAGAATAAAGTTATCTCAATTTCCTGGCTAACATGGCATGGTAATCCCAGTTACTAATATGAACAAAAAAATTATAGCAATAAAAAGAACCATGAAAATCTGAGTCTCTTTAGCAGCCAAATATATAATAATGATGTTCTATTTTAAAACTTTAAAAGACAACAAACTTGAAAAAAAATGCTGATAATTATGTGCATGTATATACATATGGCTATCATGAAGTAAAAACAAAACATAGCTACGAATCCCTAAATTAAATATTTTGCTTGAGAACCACAGAGTTGCAATTCAGGTGCATACACAGACCACGGTGGTCTTTGGTACATCTGACAAACAAAGAGAAGACTGGGAGCTTCATTAGAAAGAGAAATGCTACATATTATTTTGAGATGCAGCTTACTGGCACTAGGGAAGTTTCTGGGGGCTGGCAAGCACCGATCTGTGAGTGACAGGGGAGGAAAAACCAGACTCAGAGCCAGGACAAGTCATTGTGGTGTTACCAGACAAAGCCGGTCGCAGGGTCACAGCAGAGCACTTCGAGAGCCAGGCTGCGGAAAACCCAACCTTTGGAGCCGGTGCTGTGTGCCCCAAGCGCTTCTGCGCAAACCCGTGACCCTGACTCCACTGGGTGTGGCAAGAATGACCCACTTTGTGAAGGCGCAGCTACACGGACCTAATCAATGTCGCAGAAGCGAGTCTAAAACGAAAAGAAATGCAGGTCAGCTTAAAATGAGGATCAGTGGCTGTAACTTTGAAACGAAAAACAAGAAGTCCATGGAATGGGCAAGCCCTCCCTTTTGTGCAGTACTCTCCTCAGGTTCTTCAGAAGCGTGCTGTATTAAGAAGCTTAATTTTAACAGTCCACAGTGTACGTTTTACACAACATGCAACTTCTAAAGGGAGGATGAATACAAGGCACAGTCACAGAGTCACACCTGCACAACACGTGAGAAAGACGACATGCTTAGGATAAAGACTGAGATGTTTGAGGAGACAGAAAGTCCTGCCTTACAACAGTGCCTTCATTACTTATTAGTTCCGGAACCAAGACAAGCAACCCTACTCTCTGAGCAGCAATTTCTGCCACCTGCAAAACATAAGTAGAAGTACGACTTTGCAGGCACAAATACAGATGATGTATGCAAAACACAGTGCGCGATATCTGCTATACTGTATATGCTTAAGTAAAAGCAGTAATAACTGTTGCTATCCTAGAGTAATGTTTCTGAATTTTTCCAAACCCTTTCATGTATTCAACTTTTTATTTTTACTTCAAACATAATACCTAAGAAAAAAATTTGCAATCAAGTGCATAAAAGCAAATATTAATTTTCTGTAGAAATATAAAACCAACATACATATTACGGTTTTGATTGGATTACATGTTTGCTTCTTTGTTTCCTATGAAAAAAATCCCTGCTGTTTATGAGAACATTTGCCTTTTCTCACTGTCTAAAGGAATACAGATTCAGGCTACAAATGTGAATGTGAAATAGCAACTAAGCCGGGCTCGGTGGCTCAGCCTGCAATCCCGCGCCTTTGGGAGGCTGAGGTGAGTGGATTGCCTGAGCCCGCGGGTTCGAGACCCGCCTGGGCAAGCAAGACCTCATCTCTACAATAAAATCAAAAAATTAGCTGGGCGTGGTAGCGCGCGCCTGTAGTTCCAGCTACTTGGAAGGCTGAGG
>CAUYQG010110685.1:0-23287 GCA_963574415.1 Tarsius wallacei | reverse complement strand
TTTAGGATTCTCTAGATAAAGATAACAATGGCATATAGAGGTATTTTGATATCTTCTTTTCTAATTTGGATGCCCTTTATTTCTTTCTCTTGTTTGATTGTTCTGACTAGGACTTCCAGTACGATGTTGAATAGGAGTGGTGAAAATGGGCATCCTTGGCTTACTCCAGTTCTGTTGGGGAATACATTCAACTTTTCCTCATTCAAGATGACTTATGTTGTGGGTTTATTGTATATGACTTTTATTATTTTGAGGAATGTCCCTTTTAGCCTATTTTGCTGAGGGTTTTTGTCATGAAGGGTTGCTGGATTTTATCAAATGCTTTTTCTGCATCTGTTGAAATAATCATATGATTTTTATTTTTAATTTTGTTTATGTGGTGGATCACATTTATTGACTTGAGTATGTTGAACCAGCCTTGCATCCTTTGTATAAAACCCACTTTATTGTGGAGGATTTTTAAAAATGTGCTATTGAATTCAATGTGCTAGTATTTTGTTGAGGAGTTTTGCATTTATTTTCATCAGAGATATTGGTCTGAGGTTTTCTCTTTTAGTTGTGTCTTTTCCTGGATTTGGTATTAGGGTGATACTGGCTTCATAGAATGAGTTAGGGAGGATTTCCTTCTTTTCAATTTTATGGAATAGTTTTAGTAAAATTAATACCAGTTCTTCCTTGAAGGTCTGATAGAATTCAGTTATGAGTCTATCAGGTCCTGGACTTTATTTTTTGTCGGGAGACGTTTAATTATTGATTTAATCTCGCTATTCATTATTAGTTGGTTCAGCATTTTTATTTCTTCCTGTTTCAAGATTGGGAGGTTGTATGTTTCCAGTAATTTACTCATTTCTTCAAGATTGTCTAGTTTTTTTATATAGGGGTGTTCACAATAATCCTGGATTATCTTTTGTATTTTTATGGTATCAGTTGTAATGTTTCCATTTTTATTTCTGATTGAGCTACTTTGAATCTTCTCTCTTCATTTCTTAATCTAGCATGTGGTCTATCCATTTTTAAAATACTTTCTCTTTTTTTGGACAAGTTCTCACTCTGTTGCCCAGGCTGGAAGGCAGTGGCACAATCATGGCTTACTGCAGCCTCAGTCTCCTGGGCTCAAACAATCCTTCCACCTCAGCCACACAAGTAGCTGGGACTACAGGTGCACAACACCATGCCTGGCTAATTTTTTTGACTTTTTTGTGAAGACAAGGTCTCACTATATTGCCTATATATCTCTAACTCCTGGATTCAAGCGATCCTCCTGTCTTGATCTCCCAAAGTGCTGGGATTACGAGTGTGAGCCTCTGAGCCTAGCTTTGTGTATGTTTTAAAAGAATCAACTTTTTGTTTTATTGATCCTTTATATTGTTTTTGTTGTTGTTTCAATTTCACTTAGTTATGCTCCTATCTTCATTATTTCCTTTCTTCTTCTAGCTTTGGGTTTAGTTTGTTTATGTTTTTGTAGTTTCTTGAGGTGTGATGCAGGTTGTCAATATGTGATATTTCAGTCTTTTTAATGTAAGCCTCAAGCACTATGAATTTTCCTTTGAGCACAGTTTTGGCTGTGTCCTAGAGGTCTTTTTAACTTGTGTCATTGTTGTCATCCATTTGGAGAAATTTTTAAATTTCCATCTTGATTTCATTGTTGACTCATAGATTATACAGGTGCAGATTATTTAATTTCCATGTATTTGTTTGGTTTTCAGAGTTCTGGGAGTTAATTTCTAGTTTTATTCTACTGTACCCAAGAAGGCACTTGATATGATTTTATTTTTTAAAAAACAATTGAGACTTGATTTGTGACCTAGCATATAGTCTCTCTTGGAGAATATTCCATGTGCTGATGGGAAAAGTGTGTTATCCATAGTTTGGCTAGAATGTTTTATAGATCTCCGTTAGGTCAATTTTCTCTAGGGTCTAGTTCAACTCCAATGTTCCTTTGTTGACTTTTCTGCCTTGGTGACCTCTTGATTGCTGTTAATGGAGTGTTGAAGTCTCCCACTATTATTGAATTGCTATCTATCTCTTTTCTTAGGTCTAGTAGAATTTTTAAAATAAATCCAGGAACTCTGGTGTTAGGTGGATACATATTTAAAATTGTTTTATTTTCTAGTTGGATTTATCCTTTTATCATTACATAATAACTTTTTTGGTTTATTTTTATTTTTATTCATTTAAAGTCTGTTTTATGAGAATGACTACTCCTGATCATCTTTGGTTTTCATTTACATGGAATATATTTTTTTCACTTTACCTTGAGTCTGTGGGAGTTTTTGTGTGTTAAGTGGGTCTCTTGAAGGCAGAAGACATTTGGGTTGTGTTTTTAATCCACTCTGCCAATCTATATCTTTTAAGTGGTGCAGAAAGACCATTTATATTTAGGGTTAGTAATTATATGTAAGGTGCAGTTGCCATTCATCGTGTTGATTGTTACTTGGTTTTTTTTTATTGTGTTGGTTTTCTACAAACCCTCTTTATTGTTGTCTGGTTGGGATAATTTGAAAGCTTTGTCTTTAAGTTCTGTGATTCTTTCTTCTGCTTGTTCTAATCTAGTGCTAAAATTTTTACTGCATTTTGTATTTCCCCAAATGAGTCTTCAGTTGCAGAAGTTCAGCTTTTTTTCTTTTTTTGGTATCTATCTCTTTGGAGAATTTTTCATTCATGTCCTGAATCATTTTTTAAAATTTCTTTATATTTGTTCTCAATTTTCTCCTGACATTAATTGACCAGTTTATTACCAACCTTTTGAATTCTATGTCTGGAATTTCAAAAATTTCATTTTGATTAAAGTTCATCGCTGAAGAGTTTGTGTGAATTTTTGGGAATGTTAGAGAACTTATTTTTTCATATTGTCAGAATTGTTTTCCTGGTTCCTTCTCATTTGGTCTAAAAGGGAGTGTAGACAATTTCTTCTTACTTGAAGTTGGTAGAGGGCTGCTGCAGGCTCTGTAGGTTTCCCTTGGTTATTATGTAGCCTTGATGTGGTGAGTTTCTCAACAGTACCTTGTTGTTTGCCTGCACTGACTCACAGTGTCCTGAGTAGCTGGAGTAGTTTGAAAAGTATTGTTAGCTGACGTTTGGGATCAGGCCTTCCTCAAAGCTGAGGTATTGTATCTGATGTGGTGGGTTGTACTGTTGAACTCCAGCCAGGAGGTGGCACTTGTGGGAGAAAGCCGACTATGATGGTTACCGTACGATTTCTCCTTGGCAAGTGTAGCTCCAAGGAAGGGCCCAACCAGCCTAGGCTGTGGGCGGGGTTCTGGGCATTTCCCAAGTTTTCTGTCTGTTTTGAGCCTTCAGGGGAAGTGTAGGGGAAAGAAGCTCAAGCACCCCACAAGTGTGCACTCTTGGCTATCCCACTGGGGATTAGATACTCCACTGGGGTAATGATGCTGTGCAGGGCAGCCAGCCACAGAAGACTTCACAAGGGGAGTAAAAGGTTGCCATGGCAATGTGTCCCACCTACCTCCCACCTTGGCCTCTGGCAATCTGTGATCTGAATGCCAAGGTGCAGCTGACCTCGGTGCCTCAGGTACTCTTAGACAACCTGTCCAGCCAGGAACTGTCTTGTCTGTAGCCTCGGAATTTGCCCTTGGGGATCATTTCTTCCCAAGCTGGTGGGAAAGCTGCCACTTCACCCTGCTAGGGTTGCATTCCCGGGAAAAGCCTTTTTTTCCTGCACCACTTCACGGCACACCATGGCATGGCTGTGGGTCAGACAGTTTCCCATGAGGGACTGGAGTCTTACAAGGCTCAGGGGTCCCTGCAGACTTATGGAAGGAGCATAGAACACCTGAATTTCCCTCACTTACCTTCCCCACTGCATCCGAGGCTGTGGTCAACTGTGGTGGTACAGGTAAGAGTCCAACCAGTTCCAGCCCAGGTCAGTGGATTCTTTTCTTCTTCTTTTCCCTGAGGGGTTAGCATCACTCCTTTGGAGACTAGTGGAGTATGCTGCTGGATCCATTCCTCTCTGAGTGCTGAGGAAATGCTCTCTATCTTGATTTATTCTGTGAGAGAAACTCACCCTAACTGCCTCATGTAAGCCATATTAATCCTCCCCCAGATTCCAGAAACTATTGAGGCCCTTGAGAGTTCTGCGTGGCTTCACAGAGAATGGCTTCCATGAGTGAGCATTAAGAAGATACTTTTAATGAATTTATGGTTTACCCATGTGTTTTCAACTAGGTTACTCTATTATCTTCCTCATAGCTTTATATTGTGTGCTAAGGGGGCATTACTGGAATTCATTTTTCACAAGTGAGGAAATTGTGGTCATTGGGAATTTTGGCCCAAATTCCTAGAGTTGGAGGTATATGACCTCAGGTCTTCTGATTTCTATTCTGCAATTCCTTCCATCAACTCATGAAAGCTGCAGTTATTAATTATAAATCAGCATTTAGAAATAATTGCCAAATAATACATGTATAAAGTTATTATATGAGAACACACATGTAACTAATTTGTACGATGAATTTCTGCTGTTATTTTCAAAGTCTGCTCAACAGGCCCTGGGGACTTCAAAGAACTAGGTGTTAGATTAGTTTTTAAAGCATGTTTCTAGGACCAGCAGCGACAGTATCATCTGGGAACTCATTAAGAATACAGATCCTCTGTCCACAGGGACCTACTGAATCTGACACTGTAGGAAGGGGCCCCTCGGTGTGTGTTTTAAGAAATCCTCCAGGCAACCTGATGCATGCGAAAATAAGAATTAATGAATAGATGACTCGAAACACTCTTCCCAAATTCCAGAAGTCCCTTCATAAGGAGTAATATAGAGATCCTGAACTCTATTCCATTCAACTCACTAATTTTGATTCCAGAGCCCACACTATTAACCACTGGGCTACATCACCTCCTAGCAGACAACAGACTTGAGGTATTTTGGAGAGACTCCGGTAAAAAGCAAAGGCTGGAATGAGACTTTTTTTTGTTCTTCCTCTTCCTTTTTGTCTTGCCTGCTCGTTCTCTTCCATCTTCTTCTTTAGCTTTTTTGAGTTATAAATTACACACCATACAATTCACCACATAAGGTATATAATTCAATAGATACCTTAAATAAATATATTAATAGAGTTATGCAACCATCACTGCAGTCAATTTTAGAATATTTTAACCATCCAGCAAAAAGCCCCGCACACATTAACAGTCACTCCCCATTTCTCTTCAACCCTTTATCCCTAGGCAACAATTAATCTACTTTCTGTCTCTATGGATTTGTCTATTCTGGGCATTTCATATTAATGGAATCATTCAATATGTGGTCTTTCATGACTGGCTTCTTTCTTTTAATGTTTTCAAGGTTCACCCATGTTGTAACTTGTATCAGTACTTCATTTATTTATATTGCCAAATAACATTCTACAGCACAGAACTACACCATTACATTTATCAGTTCATAAGTTGACAGACACTTGGGTTGTTTCTGCCTTTTGGCTATTATGAACAATGTTGCTATGAACATGCATGCAAAAACTTTTGTATGGCCATATGTCTTCACTTCTCTTGGGTATACACCCAGGAATGGAATTGTTGGCCTATATGGTAACTTTATGTTTAACATTTTGAGGTCTTCAAAACTGTTTTCCAAGGCAACTGTGCTATTTTACACTCCCACCAGCAGTGTACAAAAGTTCCCATTTCTTCTTCATTTCCTTACCAACACTTGTTATTAGGCCTGGGTTCGTTTTTTTTTTTTTTTTGAGTTGGAGTCTCACTCTGTGTCCCAGACTGGAGTGCAGTGACCGCTCCCGGTCACCGCAGCCTTGACCTGCTGGGCTCTGGCGATCTTTCCACCTCAGCCTTCCAAGTAGCTGGAACTACAGGCACGCGCTACCACACCTGGCTAATTTTTTGATTTATTGTGGAGATGAGGCCTCACCAAGTTGCCCAGGCGGGTCTCAAACCCGTGGGCTCAGGCAATCCACTCACCTCAGCCTCCCAAGGTGCGGGATTACAGGTTGAGCCATGGAGCCCGGCATAGGCCTGGGTTCTTATGAAAGGTGTAGAAACCAACTGTCACTCTTTTGGGATCTGGATCCACTCCTATCTGGCAGCTTTCTGAGGCATATAACATCTTCTTGAGAGAATCTGAGTGTAATCTTTTGGCCCAATCTCAATAGGGAGCCCCTAGAATGGCCCTAGAATCAACAACTAATTCCTCTGAGTTACTGTTACACTTTCAGGATTGGAGTAACTCCTATTACATGTCGGGAGGAAGTGATGTAGACCCACAGGGGTCACCCTGGAGCAGTCTTGCCTCTATAGAACATTCTGGAATGACCTTCTGGCCCCAAGGAGAGCTACTGCAAGAACAGAGGGCAGGGCTTGTCCTAGCACATGGGTGAAGCTGGCAGATAAAGGATGCTTACCCTGAAATATTGACTGGGAGTTATTGGAAGACTCCTTTTCTGCACGCTGTCTTTTCTCCTCTTTTAACACCTGTGTGTAATTGGGATTTGTAGCTCCATGTGGCCAAAGAACAGAGTATTTGTATACATATAAATTCTACAGCAAGCATCTGCTGAACCACCCATGGTCTTCCTCCCAAAAAAGTAATTGTCAGTTTCTTAGTTTGGCTGAGGAGAGTCCTCAATAGCCTCAGCATGCCCAGGCTGTCTCCCCTTCCTCAAACTTGCCACCCTCTGCATGATCCATCGTTTTCCTAGGATCTTTGGTAGAACCCACTTTCATGTCATTGGAAGGCCAGCAGTAAGGTTTAAAATGCCCATATTGGAAGCAGCGGGAGAAAGAGAGTGTCCAAATTGAGAAAAGTAAAAGAGACGATGAGGAGGGGAAGAATAAGGTGCATCTACAGTGTGCTGGATACTCCGCTTGTGTTTTACATGTGATAGACCAATTAATCTTCCAACAGTTCATTGTATGGTCGAGGAAAGGAGGTTCAGCGACCACTGGTAGTCTGCCCCAATTTTCACAGCTGGTACACAAAGGGGACTTGAATTTATTTATCTGTGATTATATGACCCCATGTGCCCAGTGGTCAAGGCAGAACTTCAGAGCTGTGACAGATGATCCTGAGAAGAGCAGAGATTCCCAGAATCCAAATGTCTAGGTGAGAATTCTGGTTCTGCAAGTGATCTAAGCGACCTTAGGCCAGGGCTTCTCAACCTCAGCATTACAGTATTGACGTCTCAGGTCAGATAGTTCTTTGCAGTGGAGGTTGTCCTATGAATTGCAGAATGTTGAGCAGTATCCTTGGCCTCTGTTCACTCAATGCCAGTAGCCTCTTCTCTTCCTCCATTGTGGCAATCAAAAATGTGCCAGACATTGTCAGATGTCCCCTGGAGGGCAAAATCATCTCTGGTTGAGGACCACTGAATTAGACACACCTGTAACCTCTGTCTTATCATCTGTAAAATGGAGGATAATCATAATACTTGACACTCCCCACTACTGGTCTTGCACAGCCTTTGTAAATTGCGAGGTTTGATGTAAATGCAGGCTGTCATCATGGCCTGAGAGAGGCACTAGAAACTAGAGTTGAGGGGATCATCATGCAAATTGATGTAATGAGCAACCCTGGGGCTCTGCAGTGCAGAAGAGCCTTCTCTGCGGATGATGACTGCAGGGTTTGGGAATCAGCAAAGCCAGAAGGATGTGGTTGCACGCAATCTCAGGAGTTCCATTAATATGTGGATGGGTGTCGATGGCAAAAGGTCCCGAGCATGAGGAGCAGGGAGAGGTGCCAGGGTCATAGGGCAGAGCATTGAAGCCAAAGAGTGAGGGAGGAGGATCTAGGAGGCAGGGGGAGGAATGAGGGGCCTTTGTGAGCCTGGGAACCAGAATTTTGACTCAGAGTGGGACTGGGGTGGGTGGGGCTAAGCCAAGTTAGCACTGAGACGTTCATGGAAAGAAGTTTGCAGGTCCAAGTGCCTAATTCATCTTCTGGGACCTGTGAGGATGCTGTGAGGGTGAATGATGCTCAGAGATGTACGTGCAGGCTGCTGGAAGCATTGCTTTAGTAAATATCAAGACAGAATACCTGATACAGCCTGGAGCTCATGACATGCTAGACAAAGTCCCACTGGGGAGATGTGGACACAAATGAGGGAAGGAAAGAAAACAACTTAATCAGAAAGCACTTCAGTGATGTCATTTCAAGCCAAATTTCTTCATTTGAAATCTGCTTTCAAGTGCTTAAACCTGAAGTTTATGAGACAAATAACAGTCTCTTTCTTCATGCATCATTTTGCATGATGTACATAAACCACACAATCCAGCACTCAATAAATATCTGTTCTTTTACACTTGCAGGGCTTCAACAAATCTCAGGCCATCTTTGATGAAGGTAGTAAAACTGGCCTTATTATTTGCATTTCATCAATTTGGACATGGAGGCTTTGAGAGGTAGAGTGATGTCCAAAGTGGCAGAAGCATCGGGTGACAGGGCCTGGGGCATCAGCTCATGTCTCCGGTTTGAGCCCTGCCAGATCTCTCAGAGGACTTGGTATCGAGCAACTCAGTGAACATGACCTTAGGGAAGCGAGGGGGCTGGTCCTGGGGGACTTTGTAGTTCATACAGCATCACCAACCTCTTCCCCTGACCACCCTGAGGGTGAGGTGGTGGGTCTGGGCTTGGCAGAAGGAGTGGCCTCCCTGAAAGCTACTTTCTGTTCCAGAAGAGATAGGATTTCCGTATCTCTTCTGGGATTGTCCCCCAGCACGGTTTCTGTCAGCTGCTTCCTCCCATCATGCCTGCCTTACTCCTTAACTAAGATTCCCATTCCTCCTCCCAATTCTACAGCTACACATTGCCCCTCCTTTCAGTACTGGACATGCAACCACTGTAAGTCAGTTTCAGACGAGAGACTTGGTCACCCAAGAATCCGACTGTCTCTCCCAGATCCAGAAAAAAAAAGCCTTCTCAGAAGCACCATCCCTATGAGGTCCACAGGCCATCTGCTTTGCAGTTCTGGGGGCGTGTACGCAAGGCATGTTCCTGAGTCCCAGATCCTACTTCAGTGGAATCCTAGGGAGGGTCCCTGCAATCTGGCTTTTTAATGCACTCTGCCACCTGACTTTTATGCATACCAAAGTTTGGAACCATAGCCCAAGGTACAGGTTTATTTCCTGAGAATGTTTCTGGTTTTTTATTCCTCCCCAAGCACGAGGCAGAACCAGGCAGGGTTCCCCTGCCAACTGCCCAGCTGCTGGCCACGGTACAAGCGCTCCCCTGGCTCTGGGGTCCGTGGGTTCTGCTGAGGGCTTTGCACCCTAATCCTGCTTTCAGGGAGCCCACCCTGCCTCCTGCAACATGCCGCCTCCACAGGCAGTGACAAAGCAGAACTGAGAACAGCAGCAAAGGCAGCGGCTCAGCCTTCCTCTCATTCCTGTCAACAGCCTGGAACTGAGCACACTGCACACTAATTAGCACTATATTCTACCCCAGCTTTTTAAAAATGATGCAATATTAACAGCTACCAAAATAATTCAACTGTATGGCAGTTTGCTGGCTTCACCAAAACAGACCCGAGTAGTGGCCGCAGCATTTCTATTGTACTGCTAAAGCCCTGTGGAGTGTGTGAGTATAAATGCACTCGCACAGACATACACATAGCTTTGCTTTTAATTTATCATGGCAATTAAATGGCACAATACATGTAAACATACAGTGCTCAGAACAGAGCCTGGGACTCAGAGATGAGCGATCCCTTCACAAAATGAAGCGCTGGGTATTCTCCATGTACTTTCCTATCTTTTCCTTTCCTGCACTGGGTTCTGGGAGGCTTTTCGTGCTGCCTTAATGTTCTCTGTTGCCCTCTAACTCCTAGTCGGGCTTGACCCATGAAAGGCACCTGCAGAATTTGGGAGTACGAGAGGAGAGGGGTCGAATAATTCCCCAGCTCCCTGGTCATCAGTGGCCAGGTGTCCCTCCATACAGCCTTGGCTCCTGATGGCTGGCCTTCTTCCAAAGTGAATGCTTCTGCTGGGTTCCAGTAACTTCAGTCCCTCACCCTGTCACTTCAGAAATAGGGGGTTGGTGTCACAGTGTTCATAACCATAGCTGGTCCTGGGGGGTCACCATTAACTCTGCTCATATCTTTGCACATGGCTGTTTCATTAATTCTCTCCAGTCACCACTGTTGAATATGCACCTGTTTCCTGCCAGGACCTGGCTGATATAACAGATAACTGTCTGGATTTGATAACAAGGAAGATCCCGAAGCCATGTGACTGTCCCCAGTACTGAACATCTGCCTCCAGTTGCTTTTGATCCTCCCCAGCCACAGGATGTGCTCCCTTCTTTAATGTGAAGCCAGCACTATTTCCACCCTCCTTACCCTCGCACCATCCAGTCCAAACTCCTTTGCGCCCTTCTCCCCTTGGGGAATCGGAAGGTAGGTCTTCTCCTGAAAATCTACTGGAAACCTGTGTGATTTGTCCTCATGTGTGTGTTGGGCTTCCCACCAGGCCATGCAGTCCCTGTCCCTGGAGATCTTCCTGAGCAAAGGCAGTGGGATCCCGCCCACCTGCACACTTACATCCATGTGTCTAACTGTGGCACAAACTTTAATACGCATCATAATGAATGTCATCTTCATATTTTTCAAAGGACACATCATCCCAATTTTACAAATGAGGTGACTAGTGCTTGGAGAGAAACTTGCCCAAAGTCATCTAGCTGGTGGAGAAGGTCTGTTTTGAGACCTGTCAGAAAACAGGCTTGTGCTTTCAAAATGAGGAATCTCTCAGGGTGGCATCAGAATCACAGAGCTCTCAGAAATAAAATGCAGATTCCTGGCTCCCATTCACAGACTGATGCAGGTCTGCAGAAAGGACCTGGAAAACGGGAGTCCACAGTGAACTTGTCTGTTCCCTCCACCTGGAGCACTCTTCCCTCCTTCCTGCCCCTGGAACCTTCACCTCGGTCACATTTTAGCTTTGGTCTCTCGTTCCTGGGGAAATCTTCCTGACTCAGAAAATCCCCTATCTCGCCATTTTTCAATGCTGTCTAAACCGCCTTCATAACCCTTATCCCGATCACAATTTTATGTTTCTTTGTATTTGATAACATTTGACTCCCAGTTCTAGACTCTAAGTTTCATGAGGGCCAGTCCTGAACCTGTTTTTACACACTGCTGTTTCTTCAGGGGATAGCACTGAGTCTGATGCATTGTGGGCTTTCAATAAATATTTGTCAGATGTCTGTTGACTAAAATTAGTAGATAGGACTGAATGATCCCCAAGGTCACATTTGGTATTTTGACCCTATAAATACCTATTTTAGAGAGCAAGAAGTGAATTCTGTTTATTGGATGCCTCCTATGACATAAAATTCAGATCAAGAAGTAGCTCAGAAAGTACAGTTTTTCTGACTTATCATTGATTAACAGATGACCCCAGTAGCTAAACGATAAGACCTCTGAAAGCAAAAACAGATCCCCTGGGTTCACTACTGTATCCCCAGAGCTCAACTAGGGACTGGCATATTGATTGCAGACACTGAATCAATGTTTTCTTGCATGGATGAACTGAAACAGGCCCACGTCAATGACGTGAAGACATTCTCCACTTCTCCTTTCTTAATGGGTACTCTTTACCCTAAAAAATGCTTTCAAGAGTCACTGAAGCAAGATTTGAAATAACATGGCCTTCTGGGTAGTGACATTACAGAGAAAATGGTCAACAATGAACAGTACACCATGTGGCGATATCCAAAATAAGATGACTTTTGGAAAATCATATATTTCATTGAGTGAAGAGGAAAAACTGCAGAGTATCATGCTTTGTAAACCAAAATAACTCCAATAGCTTCAACTAAAAGAAAAGTGTACAATTGCACAAAAATACAAAGAAATTCTGGTCTTTTCAGCTATGTGAATATAATGATACCATAAGCAGTGTCATGTAAAACCTTTTCATTCTCTTTCTCTGTGTGTTTACAGATGTCTTCATAACCTACGTAGATGGCTTTCACATCAATGTGTCTATTTTTGTAACAGGATGGCTAAATCAGCTCATTTCAGTTGGACAGCCTAAAGAAAATGCACTACAGCTCACACTCCTTAGTAGCTATCAAGTGACTTTATCAATTATCAATACATCCTGAGATATTCTGACTTTAAGAATTTTGACCAATGCCTGACAGAGGCACCGCATGATCTCTCTCAGACAAGGGAGTACTTGGTCTGTTAATTTCACTACAGCCAATAGCACCGATGGTTTACTAAGGCCTAGAGTAACGGGTTAAATAGTGTCCTTTCAAAATTTCTGCCTACCCCAAAACTCAGAATGTGACCTTATTTGGAATAAAGATCCTTGCAGATGTAATTAGTTAAGAATCTCAAGATGAAATCTTGCTGGTTTTGGGTGGACCTCTGGACCAAAGACTAGTGTCCTTATAAGAGGAGAGAACAGGCCAAGCACAGTGGCTCATGCCTGTAATTCCAGCATTTTTGGAGGCTGAGGCAAGAGGATTTCCTGAGCCCAGGAGCTCGAGATCCGCCTGGACAATATGGCGAGACCTCATCACTACAATAATTCAAAAAAATCAGCTGAGCATGCCTGGATTCCCAGCTGCTTGGAAGGCTGAGGCAGAAGGATCCCCTGAGGCCAGCAGGTCGAGGCTGGTGTAGCTGTGATCATGGCACTGCACTGCAGCCTGGGTGACAGAGTGCGAGTCTGATTTAAACAAAAAAAAAAAAAAAAAAAAGAGGGAGAGGACATACAGGGACACAGAGAAAATGACATGAAAATGGAAGCAGAGGTGGGAAGAGTGCATCTACAAGCCAAGGAATTTCAAGGAATGCCATGAGCCACCAGAAGCTGGGAAGAAGCAAGGAAGGAATTTTGCCTAGATCCTTTGGAGGGAGCCTGGTCCTGATGACATCTTGATTTTGGACTTCTATCCTCCAGAATGACCAGACAGTAAATTTCTGTTGTTTTAAGCCACGAGTTTTGTGGAAATTTGTCATGGCATCCCTAGGAAATGAAATCATCTGGGCTCGAAGGGGTTCTACCATTGGGATAACACAGTCATCTTTCTAGTTACACCTGAGTGAGCCTGACACAGTCCTGACCAGCCTCCTCAGTGTCTCTCAACCTGCTCTCTCTCCACCAGCACCCACCTGTACCAAGTTGCCCCTCCACATTATAGCTTGATGGAACCTCACAATGCCGACTTTCCGCGTAGCCGCTAAGCTGAGAGACAGCATAACAAACCCTGGCAGTGAGGGGCATTGAGCTTTTGGGAGGAAGGGAAGGTACCCCAACTAACAGGGAGTGAAAGATGGAGGGAGATGGGTGGATGAACGTCTCTCCTTTCTTCCTTCTGTAGTCTGCTCCAAGGCACATGTTCTCCTTGTAAACATTCCAGAGAAGGTCAGAGTCCCAGTGACCATACCTGCTGAATATGTCCTCCTGTGTCACCTCTTTCTTCCCTCACCTTATTTTCACTTGGGTTTGCATTTTCCAAATAGAGTCTTTCCTTTTTATTTCTTGCCACAGGCTCTGACTTCCAGTGAACCCTGGAAAGACAGCGTGGTGTAACCTGAGCAAATTAATGTCTCTGTGCCTTAGTTTTCTCCTTTGAAAAATAGTAAAATTAACAGTTGTGAGAAATTAAATAAGTCAACATATGTGAAACACTCAAAAGGTGTCAGGCAAGTGGTAAATCATGTTTACTGCTATAGGATATAAAAAGATTTTGGTTTCGATGCCAAATGCAAATGAGAATTCGCCATTAAACCCTAATTCTTTAGGAACAATCTGATAATCACATTAAAAACCTTCCTTTAGCCTGAGCCTGCGGGTTCGAGACCTGCCTGGGCAACTTGGCAAGACCTCATCTCTACAATAAATAAATTTTAAAAAATTAGCCGGGAGTGGTAGCACGCACCTGTAGTTCCAGCTACTTGGAAGGCTGAGGCGGAAGGATCGCCGGAGCCCAGCAGGTCGAGGCTGCGGTGGCTGGGAGCGGCCACTGCACTCCAGTCTGGGCGACAGAGTGAGACTCCAACTCAAAATAAATAAATAAATAAACATCCAGTGTAAAAGTAAAGCCATTTCCCATGTGGTATGCAATTTTTTCACAAAGAAGGTAAGAGGAAACTACATTCCAAACATGTATATTTCATGCAGTCTCCTTGTTTTGTTTCTTTATTTGTTTTCTTGATGATAGATGAAACCAGAAAGACGTATATTAGGCAATAGAGGAAGATTGGTATAGGAAGCCAATTTTTGCCAATGACTATGAAGCTCTGTGGTCTTCCCTTGCCTTTCAAGCTGTTGCTTGTTTTTATAAAAGCTTGTCCTTCTTGCTTCTTTTCTTTCAATAATAATAACTGTCCATGATAATTTTTTTCTGTTTTTTGAGTAGGAGTCTTACTGTCACCCAGGTTGGAGTGCAATAGCATGCTCACAGCCACCACAGCCTCGACCTGCTGGACTCAGACGATCCTTCCGCCTCAGCCTTCCAAGTAACTGAAGCCACAGGCGTGAGCCACCACTCCTGGCTAACTTTTTTAATTTATTGTAGAAATGAGGTCTCACCAAGTTGCCCAAGCCGGTCTCAAACTCGTGAGCTCAGGTAATCCTCTCACCTGAGTCTTCCAAAGTACTGGGATTATAGACCTGAGCCACCATGCCCAGTCAGTCCATGATAATAAATCAATTTCTCTCCATTTTGAGCTAACACAGTTGCTGTAAAAAACTTTTTTGAAGCTGAAGGTATATAAAGCTTAACACTCTTTAAAAAACCCTTTCTAGGTCAGGCACGGTGGCTCACTCCTATAATCCCAGCACTTTAGGAGGCTGAGGTGAGAGGATTGCCAGAGCCCGTGGGTTCCAGACCAGCCTGGGCAACTTGGCAAGACCTCGTCTCTACAATAAATAAAAAAATTAGCCAGGCATGGTGGCTCGTGCCTATAGTTCCAGTTACTTAGAAGGCTGGGGAGGAAGGATTGCCTGAGCTCAGCAGATCAAGGCTGCGGTGGCTGGGAGCATGCCACTGCCCTCCAGCCTGGGTGACAGAGTGAGACTCCAACTCAAAAAAAAAAATCCTTTTCTAAAGGTAAACCAAAATGGCCCATTTCCTGAGAACAAATTATCTTTAGAAAGGCAGCCTGCTTGGAGCCAACACATGCCTCTCTCCCATCACTCCTCCATTATCAGATGTGGATTTGTCCCCAACAATAACAGCTATTGCTCTGATCATACTTCTCAAACTTGATGGACCATAAGCATCCCCTCAGAAGTCTGCAGAAAAGACATGGCTTCCAAGTTCATTGAGACTCACACATAGCTGCGGTTCTCAAGGTGTAGTCTCCTAGTACTTGTTAGAAATGAGATTTCCCAGGCCTCCTCACCCTAGAGCTTCTGAATTAGACACCACAGGGGTGGAGCCAACAATCTGTAATTCAGAGGCTCATTCATGTATAAGAACCTCTGTAAGCTGGGCTCGGTGGCTCAGCCTGTAATCCCGTGCTTTGGGAGGCTGAGGTGAGTGGACTGCCTGAGCCCGAGGGTTCGAGACCCGCCTGGGCAACTTGGCGAGACCTCATCTCTACAATAAAAATCAAAAATTAGCCGGGCGTGGTAGCGCGCGCCTGTAGTTCCAGCTACTTGGAAGGCTGAGGCGGAAAGATCGCCGGAGCCCAGCAACTGCACTCTGGGCGACAGAGTGAGACTCCAACTCAAAAAAAAAAAAAAAGAACCTCCGTGGTATGGAATATTGACGACATAGAAAATATATGCAATAAATAGTAGCATGGGAGAAAGGCAGTTTATAAAGAAGTATGTGCAATCTAATTCTATCGTATAAAGAAAAACTAGAAATCTATAAACAAAATATCAAAAGTAGCTATTTCTAGATGATGGCTTTTATTTTCTTTGTCATCTTCTATACTCATAGTTTTTCTAAAATGGGTACGCATTGCTTTGAAAATCAAAACAAGTTAAAAGAGAAATAAAACCATGAGACTGAAAGTCCACGAATTTAAAGAATATAGCACACAATTTACTATTTTGAATATTGCACTTTTAAGACATTCAAATAAAATTTCCCTTTTGATTTCATATAGAAAAACAGAATAATTCTCCTTACCCTGCAACAGAAGTGGAGACAGGTGGAAAAGGAAGATTCGTTTCCTTGGCTTCATGGAAATGCAAACTTCTCTGGTGAATTTGTAGATTCCAACCTAGAGAATCCAGCCGATGGTTACTGTGATTGTGATCACTGTGCCTCCAATGAAGTCCTCATGGTAATTTTTGTCAGTTTCTGCCCTATATCACTTCTTTATTATTAATAATGATATAGACTTCAGTAAGTAAACCCAAAACTTAGAGACATGTAGACCTCTCTAACATGAGTCTGGCCGTGCTTAGCAACCACCTGGGACCTTCCCAAGTATCCGGGATCTTGTCCTAGTACAGATGCTGACTCTGAAGGTTTGGGTTGGTCATCAAGATCCTGCATTTCCCACAAGCTCCCAAGGAATGCCAAATGCTCAAGCTGCTGGCCTCAGACCATCCTTGGATGGAGCCCACATGAAGGTTTAGAGCCCATCATGTTGAGTGGTTTTCAGCCTATAATACCAAGTGATGGTTCACCCATCTCTTCCACATGGGCTGTGATGTCCCTGCTCCTTGAAGAGTTGTTGGCAGAACAGACCTCAGCAGCACCTTCCCCCAATAGCCTCTCCTCAGACTATTTGCTTGCATTTTACTTAAGTTGGGCTTACCTTTCAACCTTGTGTGGTTTTTTTTTTTAAGAGATGAGGTCTCGCCAAGGTGCCCAGGCTGGTCTCGAACCTCGGCCTCCCAAAGTGCTGGGACTATAGACGTGAGTCATCACGCCCAGCCTACCTTTCTAATTTGTTGGTAAATAGACACGACAAAGGCAGAAAAATGGGCCAGGGACAGTGTTTTTCACAAAAATGGATGTCCCTCACATTTGTTGATGGGCCACAGTAGAAAAGGGAAGAGACTGACCTCCTTAAAAAACCATAATTTTAAGTTGGCAAGAATGATCATTATTACGGTGACAGCTTTTATTCAACATAAACATAAATTTAAACGGCTTACTCTTTACAACATTCCCATGAGATAAGTGATATTTTTGTGCTATTTTAAGTGAGAAAATGGAAGCACAAAGATTTTAAAAGCTTGCCCACTTAATGGTGGGAAGTGATAAAGCTAGGACTTGAACCCAGAAAGTCAAGCTCCAAAGTGTTCTTCTTTCATTTTATTGATTTACTTTCCTTTTTTCCCCATTCCTGTCCAAATAAAGGCTGGAGTTCACATCAAAAGGCTTTCCAGAGCCAAGGGGACAACACATTCAAATATTGTCATTACTGATAATATCTTTCTCTACCTTTACTGTAATGGGAGACAGTTGCTTGGAATAGTAAATCAGAGTCTGAACATGGTGCCTCAAAGACTATAAAGACAGAGAATCATAAAGAGCTGGCATTTCAAAAACCTAGCAGATAATGTAATTCTACATCTCATTTTCTGACTGGGACAATTGAAGCCTGAACAGATTAAGAGACTGGCTCAAGGTCACACAAGTAATGAAAAGCATCGTTGAAACCAATTTGGTGGGAGGGCCCCTGCCGACCTCCTCTTGCTAGTGTGAGTAGCCTGCATGAGAAGGAAAAGCAGAAATCATACCTATTAGAAACAGGAAAGCTGAGCTCGATGGCTCAGCCTATAATCCCAGCACTTTGGGAGACCGAGGCGGGTGGATTGCCTGAGCCAGTGGGCTCGACACCAGCCCGGGCAATTTGGAGAGACCTCCTCTCTATAATAAATCAAAAAGTAGCCGGACGTGGTAGTTCCAGCTACTTGGGAGGCTGAGGTGGAAGGATCGCCGGAGCCCAGCGGGTCACCACTGGGGTGACTGTCACCACTGGAGGTCAGCCTCTTCCCTGGAACTGCACTCCAGCCTGAGCAACAGAGTGAGACTCCAACAAAAAAAAGAAGGAAAGAAAGAAACAGGAAAGCTCATCTGCCTTCTAACCCCCAAGGACATTCCAGGCCCTTAAAAAAACGTGGTGTCCAAGACACGGATGCCAAGTCCACTGAAGATCTTCTAACCGAGGCATGTGATAAGGCACTTATGCAGACTAACATGTCTTTGGAGCCCTAAACCATCTTATGCTTAAAGCAAATAATTAACCCTATCCACCCCAAGGTGATTTAGAATAAAGAAGACATCTGTATTTGCAACACACCTTTCCCACCCCCGCCCACACTCCCCCTCCACAAACCCTGGTCCCCTCAGCTATCGGGTTACAAAGTTCCTTTTTAAATACATTTTTTCTAAACGACAAAATTTGATTTTGATTTGTTAACTCTCCTAGCTAAATTCCCTGGCTAAATACTTCTTTTAAGTAACACGGGCGGGCACATGGGAAAATGAAGAAACATTGGTGAAATCAGAAACATTGAGATCAGAAACACGGGTGAAATGTTTTTTCTAAAAAGATTCATTAGTGATTAGAAAGAAAAGAATGAGGGGAAGGAAGGAAGAGAGGGAGGGAGGGAAGGAAGGAAGGAAGGAAGGAAGGAAGGGAGGGAGGGAGGGAGGGAGGAAGGAAGGAAGGATCCCTAAATTTCCTTTCAGTTACTTAAAATAATTTCTGGAAAACGATAGTCTCCACGCAAAAAAATGAGTTTAAGCTATCAAATGTCAAAATCTCAATGTTTTCCAGATTTGGCAACGGTTTTTCTAAACAACTCCCACATGGCCTTCTTTGGGGCCAGAACAGGTTATACTCTGCAAACAAAAAGCTGAGGAAAGGAACACTGGACCTTGGCCGTGTGACTGTGTACACACAAAATGAAAGCCCATTTCCAGTCTCCAAAATGGTAAAGGGGAAGTAAAAGTGTCTTTGCTACTTGATCTCTTTTCTTGGGGAGTTTGTCATCAGGGGAAATAGTGTTCCTCAGGGAAGAGGCGAAAGCACGTTCAAGAACGCTGTGAAAGAAACACCTCTCTACTGCTACCACTTCTGTACTGACTGAAATAACGAGAGGAGAAAGAATTTAAAAGAGGAAAAGAAAAAGAGTAAGGTAAGGAAGAAATAAAAGAGCAAGACAGAGAGACTACGACAGAGAATGAAAATAAGAATGATAATTTTTAGACTGAGCAGCAGGCAGGCTTGAGCTTTCTTTGGACCCTAAAAATATTCATAGTGAAAGAGCGACCTCCTCTGGTCAAATGCAGAAAATTCAAGAACTCTTTCTTCGTAAAATTCAATTTAAACTTCACAGATAGATGAATTACTACATTGGAAAAGAACTGCATTCCACATTTAATAAATCTGCCATTTTGGACTAAAAGGAACCCTATAACCCTATAACCTCAACCCAAAGTCAGGGTTCCGAGGTGATGACTTCCAGCAAAATCCAGTAAGAAATTGGAGTTGGGAAAGATCTTGCTCATCTCCTTCATAGTGATCGCCTTCCCTAGTTCAAGTGAGTAAACCGGCTGAAAATTATCCTCTAATGGTGAAACAATTTTTCCAAAATGATCACCATGGCCTACTTGAACTCCATTCAGAGCCAGCTAGATCTGGGTTTGAATGCTGGAGTTATAGGTCTGCATAACTTCGGGCCAGGACTCTCTCTGTTTCCCCAACTGTACAATGGGCACAGTAACACCTGCTCTCAGCGTTTCTCTTCAGAGTCAGTGCATGAGCACTAATCGTGTAGGAAAAACTTGACCATGCCAGACCCTTTCCTGTGTGGGATTGTTATCGCTAAGTATGTAGCTCAGGGCTAATTGAATCGTTCATCTAATATTTGTGTATTCGTTTTTCTGTTTTACTCTTTTTAAAAAACTGAAGATAATTGCTTCTTATTGTGGTAAGCTATATGACATAAAATTTGCCATTTTAACCATTTGTAAGTGTACAATTCAGCAGCATCGATTACATTCACAATGTTGTGTAACCATCATGACCACTATCCATTTCATCATCCCAAATAGAAACTCTGTATCCATTAAGCAATAACTCCTCTTCCCTTCACCCCCAGCTCTTGGTAACGTACATACTTTTTGTCTCTATGAGTTTGTCTATTATAGGTATTTCAGTAAGTAGGATCATACAAAATTTGTCCTTTGGCGTCTGGTTTATTTCACTTAGTATACTGTTTTCAAGATTCTTTCATGTGACAGTATGTATCAAAACTTTATTTCTTTTCATGGCTGAGTAAATGTCATTGCATGAATATACAGCATTTTGTTTAGTCATCTATCTGTTGATAGACACTGGGCTATTTCCACCCATTGGCTATTGTGAATAATGCTGCAATGAACACTGGTGTACAGGTATTTGATTCAGTTCCTGCTTTCAATTATTTTAGATATGTACCCAGAAATGGAATTTCTGGGCCATATAGAAATTCTATGTTTAATTTTTCTTTTCATTTTTTTAGAGATGGAGTCTCACTATATTGCCCAGTCTCCTCTCAAACTCCTCCCACCTCAGCCTCCTGAGTAGCTGGTATTATGAGCCACCATGCCATTATGTTTATTTTTTATTTATTTTTTTGAGGAACCACCGCCCTACTGTTTTCCCTAGCAGGTGCACCATTTTACATTCCCACAAGCAATGCACAAGGGTTCCAGCTTCTCTACATCCTCACCAACACTTGATAACAGGGAGTTTTTCATCTTCCAAAACTGAAACAGCAATTCCCTGTTTTCCTTTCCCTCAGCCCTGGCACCCATACTTCTCATCGCTCCAAACAGAAACTCCACAGCCATTAAGCAATAAACCCTCATTCCATCTTCCCCAGCTCCTGGTAACTTCTAAACTACTTTCTGTTTCTTGAGTTCGGCTACTTTAGATACCTCACATCAGTGGACTCGTATCACGTTAGTCTCTTTGTGACTGGCTGGTTTCATTTACCATAATTTCCTCAGGGTTCATCCATGTTGTCCCAAGTAACAGGATTTTTTTCTTTCTTAAAGCTGAATGATAGTCCATTGTGTGTGTTCTGCCTTTACTTATCCGTTCTTCCATCAATGGACATTTGAGTTGCTGTCACCTCTTGGTTGTTGTAAATAATGCTGCAATGAACACTGGTGTGAAAACATCTCTTCAAAGTAGTTTTCAATTCTTTTTAATTAAATTTTATTTTATCATGGGGATGTGAGGTACAAGTAAGGGTTAACCACATAAGTAGGCTGCGTCCGGGTGAAGTTTGGGCTCCCCCAGTAATGGGCCAGTACCCTTTGTATTGTCACATGCTCCCCATACTTTTCCGTCCCTCCCTCCCCTAGCAGTGCCTAGCGACTGCCAATCCCTCCTTGTGCTAGTGCGACTAATCTTCAGGACCCACTTATGGGTGAAACATGGGGTATTCAGCTCTTTGTTTCCATGATAGATCACTGAGTATGATGGTCTCCAACTCCATCCAAGTTGCTGCAAAGTCCATGATTTTGTTCTTCTTTATGTCTGCGTAATACTCCATCATGTATATGTACCACATTTTCTTTATCAAGTCCACTTTTGATGGGCAGTAGAGTTGGTTCCATGTTTTTGCTATTGTGAATAGTGTGGCAATGAATATGCATGTGCAGGTGATTTATGTTCCTCCAGGTAGATTCCCAGAAGAGGGATTGCTGAATCATATGGAAGGTCAATTTTTAGGTTTTTTTAGGAATTGCCATACAGCTTTCCATAGAGATTGAACTAGCTTGCATTACCACCAACAGTGCAGAAGCATTCCCTTTTCTCTACACCCACACCAGCATGTGTTGTTTTTTGACTTATTAGTCACAGCCATCCTTACCAGGATTAGGAGGAATCTCATTGTAGTTTTGATTTGCATTTCTCTGATTATTAGTGAGGCTGAGCATTTCTTCTTGTGTCTGTTGGCTGCTTCTGTGTCATCTTTAGAGAAGTGCCTGTTCATGTCTTTTGCCCATTTTTTAATGAGGTTGTTTTTTTCTTTCACTTCATTTGAGTTCCTTATAGATCCTGGCCTTTATCAGATGCATAATTTGTAAATATTTTTTCCCATTCTGTGGGTTGTCTCTTTACTCTTAATGGTTTCTTTTGTTGTGCAAAAACTTTTCAGTCTGATAAGGTCCTACCTGTCTATCTTAGCTTTTATGGCATTCACTTTTGGGGACTTGGTCAAGAATGTGTTACCTACTCTGATGTGCATAAGGGTGTTTCCTATGTTTTCTTCTAAAATTCTTGTAGTTTGTGGTTTTACATTTAAGTCTTTTATGCATTTTTGAGTTGATTTTTGTAGATGATGATAGGTCGGAGTCTAGTTTCATTCTTCTGAATGTGGTCAGCAAGTTTTCCCAGAACGATTTGCTAAATATGGTCTCCTTTCCCCTTTAATTGTTATTGATGGCTTTGTCGAAGTTGAGTTTGTTGAGAGACTGTGTTTTTGCTTCCAGAATCTGTCCTGTTCCATTGGTCTATGTGCCTATTCTTATACCAATACCAGGCTGTTTGGTTACTGTAGCCTTTTAATAAAGTTTAAAGTCTGAAAATGTGATACCTCCTGCTTTGTTCCTTTGGCTGAGGATTGTGTTGGCTATTCATGCTCTTTTAGTCTCCCTATGAATTTCTGTATTGCTTTTTCCAAGTCTGAGAAAAATTATGTTGGTAATTTAATGGGTATCGCTTTGAATCTGTAGAATGCCTTGAGTAGGATGGGCATCTTAGCAACATCAATTCTTCCAATCCATGAGCATGAAATGTTTTTCCATTTGTTTGTGTCACCCTTGATTTCTTTAAACAGCATTTTGTAGTTCTCATTGTAAAGATCTTTCACTTCTCTGGTTAGATGGACGCCAAGGTATTTCTTTTTTGTGTGTGTGGCTATTGTGAATGAGATTGTGCTTTTTTATTTGGTTTACTAACTGCTCGTTGCAGATGTAGAGAAATGCAACAGTCTTTTGCATGTTGATTTTGTATCCCAAGACTTTACCAAAGTATCCATGCAAGGAGGCTTATGACAGACTCCATAGGGTTTTCAAGGTATAGAATCATATTGTCCACAAAGAGGGATAGCTTAACTTCCTCTTTTTTTATTTGGATACCCCTGATTTCCTTCTCTTTCCTATTGCTCTGGCTAGGACTTCCAGCACTATGTTGAACAGGAGGGCTGAGAGTGGGCATCCTTGTCTTGTTTCCGTTCTTAGGGGGAATGCTTCCAATTTCTGCCCATTGAGCAAAATGTTGGCTTTGAGTTTATTATAGATGGCTCTTCCCATTTTGAGGAATGTTCCTTCTATGCCTAGGTGCTCAAGGGTTTTTATCAAGAGGGGATGCTGGATTTTGTCAAATGC
>CAUYQG010110682.1:0-15326 GCA_963574415.1 Tarsius wallacei | reverse complement strand
CAGGTGCGCGCTACCACGCCCAGCTAATTTTTGATTTATTGTAGAGATGAGGTCTCACCAAGTTGCCCAGGTGGGTCTCGAACCCGCGGGCTCAGGCAATCCACTCACCTCAGACTCCGAGAGGCATGGGATTACAGGCTGAGCCCGCATCACATGTCTCAACCCACCACAGAGCACCAACAAGATTATCACCTGTAGAACACAGGCTTCAACCAGGCAACTTTTAAAAAGGTACACAACTCCACCAGCAAGAATGTCATTCTGACCCTAATGAAAATCTGTTTAATCTGATTTTAGTTCACTTTAAAAGGTAACGCTTTCCAACATCATTACAGATTAGAAAAAATAAAAAATCTAACGCTTAACATTCCCTACCATCTCAGCGGATGTGTTCGTGTTCCCATTTAAAAAAATGCTATTCAGGGTGGAAGCAGCCCTAAGAACTCCCAATCTAGGATCGTAATCTGCAAAACTGTAGTTTGTAAAAACAGTTTATTCAGGTAAGAGGAAAGAATAACGTCGTTATGTTGATTTCCAAATCATGAGTAAGCCTAACTGCATGGATAAACGTGCACGACTGGGCTTCAGGTAGGAACGAGTTCCCGGTTGAAGCCTCTCATCGCAGAAGAAACGAGCCCCGCCCTCCCACCGGCCGGACCTTCCCTTCGAAATCCACGCTCCGCAACCACACCACCAATCGGCGCGGTCGCGGCTCCCCGTCGCAGCGGGACTCGCGACGCCCGCCCACCCCACGTCTGAAAGGGGGCGAAGAGACGGCCCTCGGTCCCCGCAAGTCCGCCCCGGCCTGAAAGCACAGACGCTCAAGCCGACGGCGGCGGCCGACCGGGGCAGACCACCACCGAGGGCCCGGGCGGTTTTCCTCCCTCATTTTTTCTCGGCGCCCCCATCCCGCCCCCGAACCCTCTGCGCCCTCGCGCTGGAACGCCGGAGACCTGTCTCCGCAGCCCCAGGCTCCGGTGCAGCCGGGCCGGAGAAAACCGCCCCCGCCCACGTAGGCGCTCGCCCCACAGCCCCCCGTCTCCGCTCCAAGCCCACCCCTGCGCCTGGGCCTGGAAGGAAGGGGGGAGGGGAGGGAAGAAAGAACGGCCCCTCCCCTCCCTCGGCCGGCAGGCTCGGCCGAGTGGGGGAGCAGCTGAAGGTTCCCGAGCCTCCCCTTCCCCCGCCTCCCCCCCCCCACGGAGTCCGGAAGGCCCCGGCCACCCGCAGGCCGCGCGGCGCTGCAAAAGGAGGGGTGCCCCGGGCTTGCGGGGGTCGCACCTTGCGCTTGCGGGCCTCCGCCGTGCCGCTCCACACGAAGCACTGATAGATGGCCCGCAGGTTCTGCTTCCAGTTGTCCACCTTGAAGCTGCTCAGGTGGGAGCAGCCCGGCGGCGCCACTGCCAGCTCGGCGTCCATGGCCTCGCCCTCCGGCTCGGGCCGGGACACCATGGGGGGCAAGGCCCGGCCGCGCGCGGGGGGCGGCGGCGGCGAGGGGGGCGAGGACGACGCCAGCGCGGCGTGCGGGCTGCTCGGCGGCGCTGCCGACCGAGGCGCGGGCGCCGGGAACAAAGCGCTGCGGCCGGACAAAGATGGGGCTGTGCGAACGAGCGCCGAGGGGAGGTGGCGACGAGACAGGCGCCGCCCCCGAGCTGCGGCCGCTGCAGGCCGCCCGCGCTGCTCTCTCCCGGTTCGCGGAGGCCGGCGTGGGGCGGGGCGCCGCGGCCGAAGGCGGAGATTACGTCATCCCCCAGCCGGCCGGCACCGCACTGCGCAGGCTCCAGCCCGCTCCAGGCCCCGCCCCTCCTCCTCGCACGCCCGCAGGCTCCAGGGAGACGCGGACCCGAGGAAGCGGCGCAGGGGGTGGGACTAACGAAGGTCCGCCCCCGCACCTTCACCATTGGTCTCCGGCCAGCCCGCGGCACCTCTGGCCGTTATCATAGGCTGTCAGTGAAGTCCGTCTGGGTCAGAGCTGCCTCCCGGGACGCGGGCGACGAGACATTCCCGGTCTCCTACCTAGAACTGGGGAGGCGGGGGCGTGCTGCGGATTGGGTGACGCGGGACGTCCATCTGGGCACTGAACCGGTTTGCACCGGCCTGAGCTCTGCCGCAAAGAGGCGGGGCGGCGAGCTGGGGGCGGTGTGGTTCTGGTGTCCATCCTGAGCCTGCGCTTTCGCATCGAGGCGGCTCATCTCAGCTTCAATCTATTCCATTTTCTGCAGGAGTGCCCTCAGCAGGGCTCTCTCATTGTCGTAGCTTATGTCGAGCACTACAGTGCCAGCCATTAATTGGAACTACCAACTGACCGGTTGGCGCTGCTTCAGTGACGCGGTCTGGGGTCCCTCCCACTAGGAACCCGCAGTTGAGTGAAGCTCTAGCACAGTGCTACCTAATTGAAATAGAATACGAGTCACATATCTAACTTCACATTTTCTAGTAGCTACTTTTTTTTTTTAAATAGCTGGTGCGGTGACTCACGCCTGTAATCCCAGCACTTTGGGAGGTGGAGCCGAGAGGATTACCTAAACTGAGGGGTAAGAGACCAGCCTGAGCAAAATGGCGAGACCTCGTCTCTACAGTAAATCAAAGAATCAGCCAGGCGTGGTGGCGCGTGCCTTTGGTTCCAGCTACCTGGAAGACTGAGGTGGAAGGATCACCTGAGCCCAGCAGGTCGAGGCTGCGGTGGCCCTGAACATGCCACTGCACTCCAGCCTGGGCGACAGAGTGCGACTCCGACTCAAAAAAAAAAAAAAAGAAAGACAGAAAGGAAATACGCGGGTGAAATTAGCCTTAGTAATATATATTACCCCGATATAGCCAAATATTGTTCCAACAATGTTATGCAATGTGTAAGTGTCTGAACATTGCCTTCTTTCAACCCATGTCTGGCTTCTTTCTGCCCCTCCCCCAGGAAGCATCCTCTGGCCAAGGCTGATCTCTACAGGATATGCATATACATTCCCTGTAACAAGTCATGGGGTTAAGGAGTCAAGGGATGCAGGTAGCCAAGCAGCCTAAAGGCAATGCAGTCATCACTCTTAATCAGTGTGATTATAAACACTGTATAGGAATTTGAGTCTTGCTTGATTATAAAACTGCTTGCTGTACTGTCCCAAGGCACAGATTTTCTCATCACCGACCCGCTGCCTTCAGTGACCCTCCCCTAAGTGTAATAAAACCAGTGTCTCTCCATGCTGGACTTCCAGGTGACTTCTCTGGAATAGGTAAAAATTATGTGCAAGCCCTCTCAGATTTGAGGTTACTGCGTTACACACAATATTGTAAAATCGTTAGTGAAATATTTTGCAGTTTTTGCAGTAATTTTTCAAAATCTGGTGTTTACATGCACAGCACATGTAATTCGTGGTAGGCACATTTCAACTACTAGTGGTTATTGTAGTAGGCAGCACACATCTAATCAGTATATAAATGACTGAACTAAGACAAATTTTGAAAAGAGCTTTAAAGACAAGTGCAAATGAAGAATCTAAGGAAACTTCTTGGATGAGGTGTGGTTCTGCTCACCTGCATTCATCCCACACCTGCATTCATCCCACAGCTATCTGCTTTGCTACATTCCTTCACAGATTGGAGGAAGTGCAATTGCTGTCCAGAGCCATCACAAGTTAAAAAATATGGTAATGTCACTGCACCTAAAGCTACAGGTGTTAGCTGGGCGCAGTGGCTCATGCCTGTAATTCCAGCATTTTGCAAGGCCAAGACAGGAGAATCACTTGAGCCCAGGAGTCTGGGACCAGCCTGGATATTGTAGTGAGAGCTCATTTAGACAAAAAAAAAAAAAAAAATTAGCCAAATGTAGTGGTGTGTGCCTCTGGTCCCAGCTACTCAGGAGGCTGAGATGGAAGGATAGCCTGAGCCCAGGAGGTTGAGGCCACAGTGAGCTGGGAATTGCAGCATTGCAATCCAGTCTGGGCAATAGAAACCCTGTCTCAAAAATAAATTTAAAAACTCTACAAGATGTAATGCTCTGAGGACTGGAATAAAGCATTTGTGGTTAGGACAAATTGCCAAGCACTCTTTTGCCTCAGGGCCTTTGTGCTTTCAGCCCCCTCCACCCAAAATGCTTTCCACCACATCCTTACATTCCATGGATAATGCTCCCTAATCCCTTTTTGGGCTTTATCAGACACCTTTTCAGTGAGGTCATCCACGGCCACCCTAATTAAAATCGAAAGCCCCCCAAAATTTTCCATTCCCTTATCCTGTTCTGTTTTTCTAAAGTAGCTTACCACCATCTGACATAGTGTATACTTACTTGTTTATTTTTTATTGTCTCTTCCCTCAATAGCATGTAAAACTCCAAGAGGATAATGATATTTGTGTGTTTTATCTACTGCCTTCGGTATCTGTTACATTCAGGTACTCAAAACAAACTGTGTCCAGTCATGATGGCACAGGCCCGTAGTCCTAGTTACTGGGGAGACTGAGGCGGAAGGATCCCTTGAACCCAAGATTTGGAGCTCGCAGTGAGAGCTATAATTGCCTGTGAACCAGCCTGGGCAACAAAGAGAGACTCCATCTCTAAAAACAAAACAAGAAGCCGGGCTTGACGGCTCAGCCTGTAATCTCGCGCCTTGGGAGGCTGACATGAGTGAAATGCCTGAGCCGGCGGGTTCAAGACCCGCCTGGGCAACTTGGCAAGACCTCATCTCTACAATAAATCAAAAATTAGCCGGGTGTGGTAGCGCGCGCCTGTGGTTCCAGCTATTTGGAAGGCTGAGGCAGAAGGATCGCCGGAGACCAGCAGGTCGAGGCTGCAGTGGCCGGAGCGGCCACTGCACTCCAGTCTGGGCGACGGAGTAAGACTCCAACTCAAAAAAAAAAAGATTTCTATTAGTACAAAGTATCGATTATTTTCCTACATTACATATCCTATGTAAATATGAAGTAATATATTAACTATGCCAAAATCAAATTTGAAAGCAAAATATTTATTTTAAAATTAAGAAGAACACTGAACATCTGATTTTTTTCATCCAATTAACCATGCTTATGGAAAATCTGTATAAAATACACAAAGTAATAGTAAAATCACAACTTGGTTTCAATTTTAAACAACTGCATTGAAAAGCAAAGCACTAGAGAGTGGTGATTCTCAGTCCTCACTTTATATTAGAATCACTTGGGGAAATTTTAACACAGATGCCTAAGCCCACCCGAAAAGATTCTGATTTAATTGGTTTCTGGTGAGGTCCAGGATCATATTTTCTTTTTTTTTTTTTTTTTTAAGTTGGAGTCTCACTCTGTCACCCAGACTGGAGTGCAGTGGCCCACTCTGTCACCCAGACTGGAGTGCAGTGGCCGCTCCCAGCCACCGCAGCCTCAACCTGCTGGGCTCCGGCGATCCTTCCGCCTCAGCCTTCCAAGTAGCTGGAACTACAGGCGCGCGCTACCACGCCCTGCTAATTTTTTGATTTATTGTAGAGATGAGGTCTTGCTTGCGCAGGCGGGTCTCGAACCCGCGGGCTCAGGCAATCCACTCACCTCAGCCTCCCAAAGGCGTGGGATTACAGGCTGAGCCACCGAGCCTGGCTAGGATCATATTTTCAAAAGCTTCCAGGTTACTTTAATCTACAATAAGGGTTGAGAACAGCTACCACAGAATATTAGCCTCAAAACCCCAATTGTAAAAGTGAAGATTATCTACAGGTATTTTGGAACATAAAGTAGATAAAATCATCATGTTCTGGAGTTAAGAAAAAAATTTTTCAAGAATTCATTTTAATGATTACAAATTCAATAAATGCAGAGGCATATGTCAGTATAAATCATGGAGAGAACTGAAGATATTTAATCTAATAGTCAATTCAACCTTCAAATACTTTTGCTATGAAGTATTTGTAAAAATTACATAGATAGACAAAAGAAAGAATAGTGATAGAAAAAACTCAGTATCAACAGGTAAATCTCATTTTTGACTCTTAGGAAAAAAGTGTCATAATCAGATATTCACTTAATACAGTATTTAAATCTAGAGCCAGAGTTTGTACCTAGGTTCATCTGGTTCTAAAATTATATTATATTATGCAGTTAGTTGGCTTTCAAATTTCTTTTTTTTTTCCACTTTGGCACAGTTCTTTTGTTTATTTATTTTTTAGCTTTCAAATTTCTTTCACCCTTTTGTCTGGTAATTCTGTATATTGATACTAGTATTATCTTTTGTTAACAAAAATGTTTTAAATAATCTTTTTTTTTTTGAGTTGGAGTCTCACTCTGTCGCCCAGACTGGAGTGCAGTGGCCGCTCCCAGCCACCACAGCCTCGACCTGCTGGGATCAGGTGATTCTTCCGCCTCAGCCTTCCAAGTAGATGGAACTACAGGCACGCGCTACCACGCCCGGCTAATTTTTTGATTTATTGTAGAGATGATGTCTCGCCAAGTTGCCCAGGCGGGTCTCGAACCCGCGGGCTCAGTCAATCCACTTACCTCAGCCTTCCATGGTGCAGGATTACAGGCTGAGCCACCCAGCCCGGCTCTAATAGAAATCTTATTGATTATATTTAACAAGTTAATCTATATGTTTTTATTAAACCTCAATGATATCAAAACTAAGTGTGTTAGGGTAGAATACTTTTTGTTGCACATAACTTCCATCATCCTCTCCCACCTCAAATCACTCAAATGTATTATATAAACTTAGTAAAAGAGCAGGTCTGTTGTGTAAATATAGCTTTTTGGTGACTCATTTTGTACATCAACTTGGCTGGGCCATGGGATGCCCAGATATTTGAATAAATATTATTCTGACTGCTTAACTAAGATTTTTTTTTATTTGTTTAATGATACTAACATCTAAATTAGTGGACTTTGAATAAAGCAGATTGCCCACTTTTATGCCTGATTCGTATGTTGAAATCCCGACCCTCAATGTGATTGTATTAGGAAGTAAAGCCTTTGGTAGGTAATCAGTTAATGAGAGTGGGATCCTCAAAGAAGAGATTAGTTCTTTTAAAAAAATTCAGTAGCTTTAGGGCATACAAGTAGTTTTGGGTTACATTATTGCATCGCATAGTGGTGAAGAAGCATGGGCTTCAAGTGTAACCACCACTCCCACCTGTCCACATTGTACCCAATAGGTAGTTTTTTTGGTCCCTCAGCCCTTCTCCCTCTTTTGAACCTCTAGTGTCCATGATATCATCCTCTATGCCTTTGCAGATTCTTAGTTTAGCTCCCACTTATAAGTGAGGACATGTGGTTTTGTAGTTTTCTGTTCCTGAGTAAGTTTACTTAGGATGATGTTCTCTAATTCCATCAAAATTGCTGCAAAAGACATCATGTCATTCTTTCTGATGGTTGAATTGCATTCATATAGTGTGTGTATACTACATTTTCATTATCCACTGATTAGTTGATGGGCATTTAGGTTGATTTCACATCTTTGCAATTTTGAATTGTGCTGTGATGAACATGTGAGTTCAGGTGTTTTTTTTTAAAATATAAGGACTGCTGTTCCTTTGGGTAGACACCAAGTAGTGAAATCGCGGATCAAATGGCAGATCTACTTTTAGTTTTTTGAGCAATCTTCATACTGATTTCCATAGATGGCTGTGACATCTGTGACCCAACTGATCAACAGGGTTGATTTAGCTGATTTAGCTGGCTAGGTGGGTGTCCCCTTCCTCCTTCACCACTCCATGTGAGTTCCTCTCCAAGTTGCACGCTTTGTTGAAGAGAACAACCATTGCTGCAAGAGGAGGACTGTTCTTTGGTGAAGGGTATATGAGTAGCCACGCTCCCCTGCTAGAACCTCTAAACAAGTTCAGGATTAGTTCTTTGTTAGAAAAGATAGGAACACTTGACTTCTCTCTCAGCTCTTTTCCATGTGAGTATACAACAAGATGACCATCTGAAAACCAGAAACAGTGACCTCATCATATACCAGAACTGCCAGGGCCTTAATCTTAGATGTTCTAGCCTCTAAGAACTGTGAAAAACAAATGTTTGCTGTTTGAGCCATCCAGGCTATGGTATTGTGCCATTATAATAGCCCAAACTGACTAAGACATCCTCTATAATGTGGGTGGGTCTTATCCAGTCAGTTGAAATCCCGGATAGGACAAAAAGACAAGCCTCTCATGAACAAGAGAGAATTCTCCAGCAGACTGTCTTTGGGCTTCATCTGCACCATAAACTTTTCCTGGTTCCATAGCAAGATGGCCTTTAGACTTGAGCTGCGACATGAGCACTTTGGAAATCCAGCCAACCAGCCCACCTTGAACATTTGTTTTAGACTTGCCAGCCTCTGTAATCATGGAGCCAATTCTTGGATAACAAATCTCTTTTGGTATATGTAAATATTCTACTAGTTCTGTTTCTCTGGAGAACTCTAATACACTCTTAAAACACTCTCTTATCCCAACTTTCCAAACAAGTTGCCTTTCCTGGTCTTCTTCAATATAGAAATTAGCCTTTTATAATCCTAACTTACATTAACTCTTTTAGTTTGGAAAGGATATGTCTTAGAACTGATCCATGACCTTGTGAATTAGAGAGATCAGGAGTGACTTGTTTCAGACAATCCTTAAAAGTAATTTACAAATGACCTTTGACCTTTGATTGTTTTTTCCAGTAGAAGAGACCTGGCCCATTCTGCTTTGAATTAATGAGAGAAAAGGTCATATTTACTGTTTAAAACATCCCTTCTATTCCCCTTCTTCTTTTGAACATTATGACCTACTGGAAAGATTTTAAAAAGTACTGCAGTCTGATGACACAAGTCTGCTTAAAACCTCTACACTTTTTTTCATGCCTGATAAACTTTGAATTATAGCTCTATATCCTTTCAAGCCAGAAGTTTCCTTGAACTTTTTTGTTGCCCTTTTATAGAAAACCTGCTATCTTGCTCAAAATATATTTTTTCACTTTGATGCAAAACATAGAATCATTTTTAAACCTGAATGCATTCATCTGACAAAATTGTACTGACTATAAATTACTCTATTCCCTTGTGCTAAGTATCAGAGGCTATAAATGATTAAAATATTATTTAACACAAAAGTTTGAATAAAAAGAATAGAAGGTGACTTAAGGTAAAGATTAATATAGTAAATAAGAAATATAGACATATGGGGAAAGGAAAATCACAGGAGAATAATAAAGCTGCGTGTTTTAAGCTGGTCTCTAATAAATGATTACTATATATACAAGACAATTTCCACATGTGAAACTCAGTGGAGGCAGAAGTTCACTTTCAAAAGGAAAAGGTTTTGATGGTCTTCTAAGATTTATAATTTTGTTTGATAATTTTGTGTTTTCTCTCCCTGAAGGGAAAAGCTATGTTCCCTTTGTCAAATGCATTTAAGACCAGGGTCAATTCTGACCATACATTGCACATTTCATGCACATATGCAGCCAAGGATGCTCTGAGAAAACTAAACTTACCTTCTACAGAACATACAAAGTAAATATTATGCTTGCCCTTTTAACCAAAGAAACATAAACCATAAGCCATAGGAGTATGAGGAGTTATATGTTCAAGATGGTGATAAATCACTGATGAAGCCCCTAAGGTTCAATTGCACAACATTTCTGGATACCTGTAAAACATCAATTATGCAGTATGTTTTCTTTTAATTGTTCCTCTCAGAAATGTTAATATAAATAGGTATATTATAAAGCAAGCTTGATTTGGATCTAAAAACTGTTCAGTTGTAGCTAATAAGGATATATATTGATTGTCTATTTTACATGTTACTACAGAAATATTCAGTAAAAATGAAGATTTTGTAGTCTTAGGTTTCTATATTGCAATATTGAATGAAATCATAACCGGTATTTAAATAGGTTATGTAATATAGAATAAAATGTAATGCTTTACAATCTCTTAATATACAATATATTTGTTTAATATAATATTAGAATAAAATAATTTATACTTGCATCAAAAGCTATAACAGATTCTTCTGTATCTTCTAGAGTTTCCCTGCAAAGGCATCATTATGAAATACTTTAGTTTTGTAGCTAGTGATGAGAAGAAGCACTAGGCTTAGCATAAAAGGACGTCTAAGCCCCAATAAATTGGATATATTGTTAAAACTCCACATTAATTTTGTATTTCTCACCTCCTGTTATAATAAAAGTGCCTCTTCTATTTACGATAAGCTTTTCCAAGTGGACACTCAGTAGGCATTCAATAAATGTTGGATTAATAAGTGAATGACTATGAAAATTAATAAGTGAATTTTCTCTTTCACTAATAAAAAGCTTGTATTACCAACTATCCCTTAACTCTTTGAAAGATCCATCCTTGTTTTTCCTGGCTTCCTTCCATGAGCATCTAAATTTGTTAATTTGTTTAATCTTTGAGAGATAGTGAGAAGGGGCAGGGGAGAGACCAGAGCTCTCTTTCTCCTCTATCAAAATAAAAATTTGCATGTTTTCTGACTCACTATTTCCGTGTCCTTATATTTTATTAACTGCGCATATTACACCGATCTGGTTTCTGTACTCACCTCTTCATTGACAGCATTTTTCTAAAGGTCACCAATGATCTCCAGACATTCAATTAAAGGTTCCTTCCCTTTGGTCAATAAATTTGATGACTCTGCAGTATTTGACACTGATAATCCACTAAGAAATGCAAACTCTTTTCCATGATATACTACTTTTTAAATTCTTCATCTCTTTAGCTGCTCCTTTATCACATATTTTATTTAATCAGAGTCATTAAATATTGGAAATCCACGGGATTCTGTTTTTGTTTTTTGTTTTTTTTTTGAGTTGGAGTCTCACTCTGTCACCCAGGCTGGAGTGCAGTGGCACGCTCACGGCCACTGTAGCCTTTCCTTGCTGGACTCAGGCAATCCTTCAGTCTCAGCCTTCCAAGTAGCTGGAAACACAGGCATGTGCCACCACATCCAGCTAATTTTTTTTTCTTTTTCTTTTTTTTTTTGAGTTGAAGTCTTACTCAGTTGCCCAGGCTGGAGTGCAGTTGCACGCTCAGGGCCAACCTGGCGTCGACCTGCTGGACTCCGGCAACACTTCTGCCTCAACCTTCCAAGTTGCAGGAACTATAGCCGTGCGCTACCACGTCCGGCTCATTTTGGATTTATTGTAGAGATGAAGTCTTGCCAAGTTGCCCAGGCTGGTCTCAAATTGGTTGCTTTTCTTCTCAGACTTCACAGTTTCTTTAGGCCAGAGTTTTCAATCTTGGTACTATTGACATATTAAACCCAATCATTCTTTTCTTTCTTTTCTTTTTTTTTTTTTTGTCATGGGCAGTCCCGGGTGCTTACAGGAGATTTACAAAGTCTTATTCTTGGACTCAGTTCACAAGATGCCCAGTATCATACTCTTCCCCAGTTGTGGTAACCAAAAATATCATCCCATATTGCCAAATGTGCCCCTAGGAGCAAAATTGCCTCCAGTGGAGAGCAACTGTTCTAGGTGATCTATATCATTATAGTTCATAATTTTGTTTGTTTTAGGTTTTGTGTTTGTGTTTTGTTTTGTTTTGTTTCTGAGTCAGAGTCTCATTCTGTTACCCAGGCTGGAATGCGGTGGCATGCTCATGGCCAAACCAGCTTCAACCTGCTGGGCTCAGGTGATCCTTCTGCCTCGGCCTTCCAAGCAACTGGAACCACAGATGTGCCCACCGCAACCAACTAATCTTTTTTTTAATTTAGTGTCAAGATGAGGGCTTGCTATTTGCACAAGCAGGTCTCAAATCCCTGGGCTTAGGCACTCCTCTTGCTTCCACCTCCCAAAGTACTTGGGATTACAGGCGTGAGCCACCACGCCTGGTCTGTTTTTGTTTTTTAACCATTTTACAACCTAAATTCCTCTGTCTCACATTTATCCTTAACTGCTATATTGATTTCCTATGTCATCTATTCAACCACCATCTCAGTTTCTTCACTAGTATGCCACATATTAAATATATCATTCAGAAGGACCTGAATTTGTTAAGTATTATCCCACCATCATACTTGTGTCTCTTATATTTGTGAACCTCAATCCACCCAGGTACTTGTGTCAGAAATATTGGATTAAAAGACTTATAAAAAAATCAACCACTATTTCCTGCTGATTATAATTCTAAAATCTCTCTCAAATCCAACTAGTTCTTTCAATCTTTAGTGATACCAATGTAATACAAAGCACCATTTAACCTAGCTTCAAGTACACTCCTGTCTTTTTAAGGCACATTCCATACTGAAGCCAAAACAATCTTTAAAAACCTAAAAAATTATTATGTCATTCTCTTGCTTAAATCTCTTCCTAGTTTTCCCATCACTTTTGCATTAAGGGACAGAAACTATTTCTTTTCTTTTATATTTGTGTGTGTGTGTGTGTATGTGTGTGTGTGTATACATATATATATATATATATATATATATATATATAAAGTTTATGTGTTTATTATAGGTTGTGGAGTACAAGTAAGGGTTTACTACATGCAAGGAGGTGAAGTTTGGGCTTCTAGGTGGCCCTCACTTCCCCTGGTAGTCAACCAGGTATGTTTTGTGTGGTCACGTGTCCCCCACCCTCCTTCCTCTCTCCCTCTCCTAGCAGTACTCAGTGACTGCAAATCCCATCTTTGTTGCTAATGCGACTAGTGCTCAGGGCCCACTTATGAGTGAGAACATGTGGTATTCAGTTGTTCGTTTCTGTGATAGTTCACTTAGTATGATGGTCTCTAAGTGTATCTAAGTTGCTACCAAAGCCATGATCTTGCTCTTCTTTATGATGTGTAATATTCCATCATGTATATACACCGTATTCTTTTTAGTGAACTTTTGATGCACAGCAAGGTTGGTTTCATGTTTTGGCTATTGTGAATAATGCAACAATGAACATGCATGTGCAGGTATCTTTTTGGCAGAGTGATTTATTTTCATTCATGTATAGTCCCAGGAAAGGGATTGCTAAATCATATCGAAGGTCAAGTTTTAATTCTTTTTGAAATCTCCACACTGCTTTCCATAGAGGTTGGACTAGCTTACATTCCCACCTAAAGTGCAGAAACTATTTCAAAGCCTGTAAAATCTGTTCTCTGGTGACTCCTCATTCTCTTCACTGCTCACTTACTGTCTGTTTTAGCTTTATTGTCCTTCTTTCACTTTCCTGAATGTGCCACAGTCTTTCTTGGCTCAGGACTATTTTCTACAATGTCATTTTACTCTCCACTTTTATCTAACTGATGATCTAAAGGAAGTAATTAGCTCACTTGTGGGGTATGCAGACTAATAGCTCCCTAATAATATTCATGTTCTAATTCCCAAAACTTGTGAAGATGCTAGGTTTTATGGCAAAGGGGAATCAACGTTGCAGATGAAATTAAGATGAAACTAATCAGGTAAATATACATAAAGAGACTACCCTGGACTCTCCAGGTGGGCCTAATGTAATCATAAGATTCCTTAAAGTAGAAAGAAGAAGAGTAGCTCAGAGTGATCATGAGAAGGACTCAATTCACCACTGCTGGCCTGTGAAACAAGAAATATGGATAGCCTCTAGATGAGGGAAAAAGCAAGGAAAGAGATTTGCCTGTAGTGTCTCCAGAAGAAGTGCAGTCCTGCCAGCATCTTGACTTTAGCTTGGAAAAGTCCATGTGAGATTTCTGATTTACAGAACTGTGAGATAATATATTAGTATTCTTTAAGTCTCTAAGTTTGTTGTGGTTTGTTACAGCAGTAACAGGAAACTAATAAAACCTGATGCTCATATCCATTACAACCTGTTTTTCTTCTCCACAGTATTTTTCTTTTTTTTGGTTTCATATTCAACGACTCTCTGCTTTTCTAGACTGTATACAGGTGATAACCATCTTGTTCTTCTCCACTGTTTTCTCAGTAACCATTTGAGTGTTCAGTTCAGTAAATATTTGCAAAACAAAAGAAAATATAATTTAGTTTAGGGTTTTACTTTTGCCACAAATTTTATCACATGAATTTCTGCCTTCTATATCTCACTGACCCATGGGAAAAATATCTAAAACATGCATTACCTTTCTTTCACTATAACTTTGAAATAAAATAAAAGGAAGCATGGGAAATAACATTAAAAATCTTAAAGTGTAAAACAAATGCAAATTCCAGTTATTTGTACTGTATAGCAAAGACAACAATTAAATTAATATTCTGAATGAGCAGACACTAACACTTGCATTTAATTATACAAAACTGTTTAATGTTTAGAAGTTTCAGGTAGAAAAAAATTAATACCATGCATAATGAATACACTCCTCTATTGAACATTGATTTTCTGAGTGGAGTGGTGGATGGATGGGACAAGAATACGACTTAGTAGCATTAACAAATATATTGGTAAATGGGAAATTTACCATGGGAGGTCATCATAATTGAAGCTGTAGAAAACCCAACACTAGTGATTGAGGTGTTTCCAATGAGGGTCACCTGAGGTGCTAAAGAAATTAGATTTATTGGCCCTCATATTCGAAGGAACGGGCAAGAAAAGGGAAAGTGGAGACCAAGAAAAAAAGTGCAGATTGTTCATGGTAGACAGAATGAAACAGTAAGGGTGTATAGCAAAGACAACAATTCCTTGTACAATATGAGATATGTTAGTTATTAACAATGTTTCAGAGTAAATTAATGTGCAGATTCATAACAAATATCTTCATGCTGCAAGTCTTAGTCCTTTAAAAAAATTATCTCTTTATGATAAATCCTGATGATTGAATGTTTTAACAGTTAGCTTTTTAAAGCATATTTAGACAGTTGCTTATATTCTATCTTGACATGCTTTATTTTTCTTTCTCTTCCATTATGATTATTTTATGGCATTTATTTATTTATTTATTTATTAGTCAGAGTCTCACTCTGACGCCCGGGCTGGAGTGCAGTGGCACGCTCATGGCCACCACAGCCTCCACCTGCTGGGCTCAGGTGATCCTTCTGCCTCAGCCTTCCAAGATTTTATGGCATTTATTTATATGTTTGTTTTTTTTCACCTCACCTCCTATATCTCTGAATTCCATTGGTAAGACACAATGAATAGTTTTTTTACAAGTAATTTGTATTAAGTACGAACTTGGGTAAAGCTGGTGGCACTCACAGGTATAACACCCACTCACATCATTTTAAAATCCCAGAGAACACCCTTACTGTTTCATTCTTGTCCTTTTTTTTTTTTTTTTGAGTTGGCTTCTCACTCCGTCGCCCAGACTGGAGTGCAGTGGCTGCTCCCGGCCCCCGCAGCCTCGCCCTGCTGGGCTCCGGCGATCCCTCCGCCTCAGCCTTCCAAGTAGCTGGAACTACAGGCGCGCGCTACCACGCCTGGCTAAGTTTTTGATTTATTGTAGAGATGAGGTCTCGCCAAGTTGCCCAGGCAGGTCTCGAACCCAG
>CAUYQG010110678.1:0-36387 GCA_963574415.1 Tarsius wallacei | reverse complement strand
GTGTGAAATGAGCAGTTTTACCCTAAAATTATTATTTTTTTAAAATTACATTTACTAATGCAGAAAATTGTTTGGATTATTTTGCAGAGAAAATACTGATTGGTAGTTGATAGTATTTTGGAAGAGTTTCGAGGTTTTTTTTGAGTTGGAGACTCTGTCACCCAGACTGGAGTGTAGTGACATGCTCACAACCACCCCACCAATGACCTGCTGGGCTCCGGCAATTCTTCCACCTCAGCCTTCTTAAGTAACTGGAATTACAGGCGTGTGCCACCACACCTGGCTAATTTTTCTTGATTTATTGTAGAGACAACATCTCACTAAGTTGCCCAGGGTGGTCTTGAACCCCTGAGTCAGGCAATCCTCTCGCCTCCGCCTCCCAAAGTGCTGGGATTATAGGCTTGAGCCACCGCGCCCAGCCTCTTTGCTCTTTTTTTAATCATTGGTAAATTAATTTTATCTTATCAACGTACTGCCGCATATTGATGTTAACATGGTCAGAGAATTACAGATACTTTTCTGTTTGGTTCAACGTATCTATGTTATCAATGACAGTATTATCGATGTCGGGAGTCCAAAGATGAAAATGGCCTAACATCGAAAAGACTATGAGGGGGTTGTAAAGAGAAAGAAGAGTTCATGGTAATGGGGTCACAGTGTGGTTCGTCAGGTGACAGAGGCGCAATGCCCTGGTCATGCCTGAATGCTGTGGAGGGCGCTCATTCAGTCTGAAGACTCAGCATTTTCTGAGTCAGCTGTACTCACCTTTCAGGGCCACAAGTTTAAAATTAATTTCTAATGGTTTTGAATAGTTACGTGTGCCAAGGAGAGGATAGTGAGCACAGCGATTGTGCCACTGCCTGCCCACAGTGGCTGTGGACCTCTTCATTCTTCCTCCTCGCCACTCTACTTGCAGCTGCCTTTCCACATGTTCTTCTGAACATCTGCCAACACCTTGGCGCTTGGAAGTCACACATCCAAGTGGTCCTTGGCTAGGGGTCTAAATTGTTAACTCAGAAGCTATGCCTGGACATGTAGGAGAGAATTCCCCAACTCCACCTCTCTGTGCCCCCACCCCCCAAGGTCCTTTTTTGGTTCTCCAGTAGCTCAGTGGCCCAGTACCTGGTTATAGATAATGAGAAGCAGAATCTTGTATGAGTTGCCCAACAACTAGTTTATAAAATGATTGTTCTGTATTTTAACAGGAGATAATATCCAGAATCTCTTCATACTCCATTTTATAATCAGTTATAGTAACCCTTCCCTCTTTTAATTACATTGTGGTACAAAATAAATATATTAATATATGTAGGTACTACCCAGCCAGCTTTGTAAAATAAACTGTAAAAATTAGGATAATAAATAACAGTGTTTTGCTTTCTTTCCTTTATTCACAGTAAAAAGGAAGTAGTGGGTTATGTTTAAAGGCGTAGTCTGCCTTGGAATCCCAGGCAAGATATTTCTTCCTCTAAGTCTGGACTTTTTTTTTTTTTTTTTTTTGCTTTTCTTTGGAGTTCTGAATTTTTGATGAATAATTATTTGTTTTACTGCTTCTAGCTTTTTACTTTAAAAGAGACTGATCAAATTTGATTTTAAAACATAGGAGGGCCAGGCATGGTGACTCATGCCTTTAATCCTAGCACTTTGGGAGGCTGAGGTGGGAGGATTGCTTGAGCCCAGGAGTTCAAAACCAGCCTAGGCAACATAGTGAGACCTTGTCTTCACAAAAAATAATTAGCCAGATGTGGTAGTGTGCACCTGTAATTCCAGCTACTGGGGGGCTGAGGTGGAATGATCACCCGAGGGGTCAAGGCTGCGGTGGGCTTGATTATGCTACTGCACTCCAGCCTGAGCACCAGAGTAAGACTCCGACTCAAAGAATAAATAAGCAAATAAATTAATAACAGACTAAAATAAAACACCAGGAGTAAGAGCTCTTCATCTGTGCTTGCTTTAGATGTGTAAAGTGAGAGTACAAACACTGATTTAAAGACCTTTGACCTTCCACAATAAAAAGACCACGGAAATAGAAACTGCTCTTATTTGGTCTGCCTCCACTGAAATGCGAGCTTCGTGTGGACAGGTCCTTTAGTCTGTCTTGGTTACCGCATGTCCTAGTACTCAAGCATTTGTTGAGTGAGCTAATTAAAATAGTTATACTATAACAGAATTACCTGTATCCTGCATCCCTCAGAAACTTGGAATCATGGGCACATAAATGAATTTTCTGTGTAATTTTACCTTTTGTGTCACAAATGCCATTACAATGCATTTATGGAAATCTTCAAATTGTATCATAGATTTTATTCATCTCATAACTAGAATACTCCAGACATATTTTGTCTGCTGACTCAAGGGTGTCATTATGAATAATAATTAGTAGATTTCCTAGGTGGGCCAGCAAACCTTGTAAGACTGCCCTTGTGTTAATAACCATGAACGGTTGTGCCAGCGATTTAGAACAGATAAGAACGAATGTTGTAACGGTTTTTATATTCCTGCCGGGGTCTTCTGCCATTCTCCTCACGATTGTGCAGGTCATGACCCAGGACTGGCACTCTTTCTTTCGTCGAGTAATGCAAATGGACTTTTGGCAGGTAGTTGCCATGTGGCAGCTTCTGTTTTCAGGTTCAGAGAACAGTGTTCTGGAATATCGAGATCTCTTGGTGCCTGACCCCTAGAGAACTAGGCATGTTATAAAACAGACGACACTGTGCAGTTGAAGGCGCGTGCTTATGGCAGAATTCTCACCTCAAAGAATCCCTTTTGAGTGTTCTGCATTTACCCGTACTGTTAGAAGGGGCACATTGAAGAAAATGTTTGTTCTTTTGTTGCTATAAAAGCAAAATATGCAGAAACTGAATTTAGTACAATAACTGTATTTGTTCTGAAATGCAGTTCTGTTTTAAGGGAGACCTTCCAGATTGTTCTCTTTCTACTTTTTATTTCACTCGGAAGTTATTTCTAAACATTAGAAAAGATTTTGTGCAGAGACAGGTCTTACTAATTATAACTAGAGTGATTAGTAGTGTGTTTGTATTAATTGAGAGAATTAAATTTTTTTCCTGTTTTTGGTAACAACCCTCCAAAATCTATATTATTGTTATCAATTCCATTTTTTATAGGTAAAGAATGATTGTGTGAATTAAGATAAGCACAAGGATGCACTGCTTCTGGGTGTTGGGACTACATATGTTTTATTAATATTCTCAGTGGTTATCTGTTTTTTCCACTTTTTAAAAATAATAAGCATATGTTATTTCGTGAATATGTTACCAGTAAATAACAAGAGTATATCATTTCTGTTCACTTAAGAGTTAGTTTTACAGTGGTTCTAAAGTAGTAAAATACAAAAAAAAGTCCAGACATGACAGGAAAAGGGAACAGTAAGCCAGAGTGAGCCCAGCTAAGAAACTGCATATCTGTATGAATATTAAAGACACAGCCTAACAGAAATCCTGGAAGGCCAGCAATTACACAGGCAAAAGATATATGTTTAGGTAAGAGATGGGTGGGTAGAAAGGGAGGAAAAGACAAGTACATACTTACTTGAGGTCTTCGTAACTGACTTGTAGTCATCCTTGAATAGGTCATTAATGAATCATGCTGAATGCCAGGCCGGGCGTGTCCAGTCTGGTTTCTAGATTAGGGAGTACAAACTGATTTTTCTACTCCTCTAACACAGTCTTCTGGAACAAAAGGTGAAAATGTTCAATGCATTTCTAAAGCCATAAGTAGTGTATTAAAAAGCCTACAGTACAATTCCTCCCTTTTGTTTGGTTAATGGGAACTTAATCCTACATAGTAGTTCAGCAGTTAGCGTTATTTTATGTTGGACACTAAGGGAAAAGAGAAAAATGCCTGAGTGCAGCCTGTGCACCATTTGACCAACAAAGGTCAGGGATTCCCTAACAAACAGAATGCATCTGAGAAAATAATTTTGATTAATGTTTATGGTAAGCAGTGCTATAAATGTACCTGATACTGGTATCCATTTTTCTCTTATTACTATAAAATTAGCATAGAATATGTGCTATATAAAAAATACATGTTTATATATGTATATATCTTTATATATAAAAATATAAGGCTTTATATTTTTGTACCACATACAGTATGTTAATATCTCTAGAGGGAAAAGGGATTTTTATCTCTATAATTCCCTCAACTTTCTCTTTCCAGAATTGTCTCTACCACATCTGTGGACACCTTATAAATAGAACAAGAAGAACTTACTTTGAATCTATGTTACCAATTAAGTCTTTTTGTTGCCATTCAGGCCAATAAAAGCATCTAATATTAATAGTAGCAGTGCCTTGTTACCAACATTCTCAAAAGGAAAATGGTAACATTACCTAGTTTATCTGGTTGTTTTTTGTCTTTGTTTTTGCTTTATTAAGATATTATACTTGATTAATCCACCTAATAACCTGCATAATAGCTAAGATGTATTGGATGTTTAAAATATCTCATTTAATTCACTTCTCACAGTAACCCAGAGTTGGTTTTATTATTATTCTCGTTTTACTGATGATGAATGAAAATGTAGAGAAGTCAAGTAACTTCTCCATGCTGATCAATGGCAAACTTGGACCTTGAACCCAAAGAAACTCTGTTCTTAACCACTATGCCATATTATATTCCTGATGACCCTGAGGTTCATTTAAGACAGAGATCTTGTATGGTCATGGTGACTCACACTTGTAGTCCCAGTACTTTGAGAGGCTGAGGTGGGGTGATCCCTGAGGTCAGGAATTCGAGACCAGGCTGAACAATATAGCACGACCCCGTCTCTACAAAAAAATTTTAAAATTGGTCAGCATGATGGTAAGCATCTATAGTTCTAGCTACTCAGCAGGCTGAGGTGGGAGAATCGCTTGAGCCCATGAGTTTGGCTATAGTGAGCTTTGATTGCACCATTGCACTTCAGCATGAGTGACAGAGTGAGAACCTTTCCCTTAAAAAAAAAACAACAACAAAGACAGGGATCCCTTAACTGTTTCACCTTTGAGTAGATGGATTCTTGAAATTCTAGTTAACAATGGTTAACAGTGGGGTTTGAGTTCCAGGGAATTTAAACCCATAATTTAAATCTGATAGACCACAAGGACAAGCCCTCAGTTATTCTACATTTCTGATAGAAAATGATATTATAAAATAAACAGACCAATACTGAGTGCTTATTTTATCTGTTCCACAAACATTTATGGGCAGTTACTATATGTGAGGGATTGGATCTACAAAATGATGATGACAGTTCCTGCCTACTCAGAGTATCTTTGCGTCATTGTTGGCCCCATGGGTAAGACAGAAACATAAATGGACTGTTTATAATACAGTGTGGCAGATGAAGTAATAGAAATGTCCTGGGTCTTTGAGGAGTACAGGGTGCTACAGCTATGACACCAGAATATGTTTTCCTATAAATTATCGTTAGCCAACACAGTTACTATACTATCCTATGTGGAGTTGCAGACGTGAGAAGCTTCCCCTTTGGATTTATGGTTTATTTGCTTTTTAAAAAAAAAATAAGTCTTAGTAATTAGCTAGCGGCATATTCAATACTGGGAGTTTAGTCAATTTTTAACAAGTAAAACAGAGTGAATATGCAGTTAACTGCAATGTTAACCTATTTCTTGCTGGTTTTCCTTATTGGTCTCATTTTCTCTTAGCACCCGTTTTCTACCTTCCCCTTTCCACCATGTCTTTGCATTCTTGGAAAGGAAAATTTACCTTTATCAGTCCATGTGACAATCCGTCCTCTTCAAAATAGTGTAGGGAATAGATCCATGCACTAAAGAGTAGTATCATTTTTCACCTGGGCTGATAATTCTCTTTTCCCCCTTCTTGGAAAACACAAAAGCTCATTGAATACTGAGTGTACTGGCCAGCCTTGCAGGCAGTCCACTGGAGAGAATGGCATCTCAGCCACTCAGTATTCCATCAGATACACACCCCGGAAGTACTAGTGAAGTGTTTTCTGCAGCAAATGCCCAAAAGTTTAGCGACCGAGAAAGAAAGAGAGATGGGATGGAAGGGAGGAAGGAGAGAGGTTGATGGATTATGACTTTGGGTTTATGTGTTTTAACTGTGCGACTAGAATTACCAATAAGAGAAAGACATCTCTGTATTATCCAACTTAAAGTAATCCCGAATGTAAAGACCAACTGTGTTAACCCCATTCTTACCCCAAAATACAAATGTGTAACTGATGTTGATTTATGTTCCAGGTAATAGTAAATGAGCAAGACTGGAAGGAAACCCCATTCTGCTTAAATCCTTACAGTTTGAATTTGACAGCCAGCAAAAAGTAACTGGCTGCTCTGAAATCAGTAGGTATTATATTCCCTTCAAGATTGCCTTTATGATTCATGTTTAGAAACACTGTTAAATATGCACAGAAATTCAAATTCACACTAATAACACAAACCCTATGGCATTTTACTTCTTAAAATGTCGGCTCACTGAAAATACAAGTAGTTACATGAAATAAGTTTCAGATCTAAGGCACACAGTGGAAAGAGTTTTATCTCACCTGGCTCACATTATTTATTGTCCCCATGCAACACCTGTACGCATGGCCCACACCTAAGGATGGAAATACCCAATGCAGGGCCAAGTGCGACATTGGATGAGACTGCCGGTGAGGCCTCACTTGGGCTACTGGAGAGCAGATCTGGGACTGAAAGTGACTTGCTCCAGAATGGTAACATCTTCAAAGGAGTTTCTGTGTTGGGTTCCTTTGCTGTCTTGTCTCTTTCCTCCTCTCCTTCCCAAATCCACAGTAGGAAAAAAAATAGGACACTATTCACAGTGATAAAGTGTTACAAGTGTCCTCGGCATCTACACGCATGCCCGTGCACGCGCGCGCACCCGCACACGCACACACATCAGTGCTGTTTTGTGTAGGTCTCTAGTGATGATTCTTACTGCTGTAATCTTCAACAGTATGTGCGGGGATGAAAGAAAAAGGATCGTATGTAAAATTAATATATAGCACAAACTGTGAAGTTATGGGAGACATCTTAAGCCTGTTCTTTCAATATTGTGCATTGGGGAGAAAACATGTGTTATGGATTTGAAGATGCATGTTTCCCCTATTTTAGCATTTGTGAAATCCAGATGCATCTCACAGTCACTGCCTGGCAGCTGTCATGACATGGTTGTCATCGCCTGCACAAGTGCACCGAAACTTGCAGAATGAGTGTCAGTGGCTTGTAAGAAAATCCCAAAGATGCTCATTGAGCACAAAACGCTGTCTTTCTAACACTCTTGATAGCATAGAGATTGATACTATACACTATGGCATGAGTTTTGACAACTTGGGGTTGAAAAATCATTCAGAAGGATTAGACACCAAAAGCAAAGAAGTTTTAGGACTACCTTAACCAACTTACTTCACTTTTTAAAATGTATAGATTAGAGATATATTAAGAAAATCTTAGTCCATGTAGAACAGCTTGTCTAAAATAAAAAATGTAGGTGATAAGATGCATTGTTGTAATTTAATTGGCAGGGTTTTTTTCTCCTTAATGATATATAAAATAAGAGTCTTATAATTGATAGCATCTTAGATATTAGTAGCCATTCCCTCCTTTTATAACGATCTTAATCTCCTTCCATTCTTTTAATATGTAAATGTACTATGATATATTGTGAGCAGTAATAATTGCTATTAAACACCAAATGCTTTCATTTCAAAACATTCATCAAGTCCTTCCCATGAGTCAGGCACTCTTCTGGGAGCTGGCAATACATCAGTGAAACCAAAGTGTCTTCTGTCACTAAGTTGGGTTCTAGGGAGAAAAGCATACATAAAACAATAAATATTAAGTCAGGTTATATACACTAAGAAGAAAAAGAAAGCTAAAACTGGGTAGAGGGCCAGAGAGCATTGGGTTCACTATTTTAGACAGGTTATTTGGGGAAGGTCTCCTTGATAAGTGAGAGTGAAATAGGCACCTACTTGAAAAAGGGGAGGCCATGCTGGTTCATAGGGACTTTTCAAAGAGAGGACTCTAGCAGAGTCGAAGGTCTCAAGGCTGGAGTGTGTTTCATTTCTTCAGGAGACTAGTGTAGCTGGGCCTGGATGGGGAGAGGGAGCATGAGAGGAAAACAGTCTGCAGGAAGGGTGTTTACTGACCACGGTGAGGGCTTGAGATGGAATTGTGAGGTGGGCGGCCTGAGGAGGCCTGCCCTGGGGGAGCAGAGTGATCTTGAACCTCACTTGGGTTGCCAGCTGTGAGGGGCTCAAGGATAGAAGCAGCAAGCCCTAAAGAGGCGGTGGGTGTAACCAGGAGAGAGCATGCTGCTCGGACAGTGTGGTAGTTGTATATTAACACAAAGGGATGATGCAGTTCTAACCATAGCATAAAATTATGATAAACCCAAAGAACAGCAAAGTCAGAAGGACTCTATACGCAGGAGGTTCATTATGTGCTCATCTCTCTGAAACACTTCACAATATTGTCCTGAAGTAAAACAAGCCTTGCTCAATTGAAAATTTTCTTTTCTTTTTTTCTTTTGATAATTTAGTAGGCATTGTGGGGTCTATCAGAAGCTATAAAATGTCATCCCTGGGAACTTCTAGTTGGGGAGATAAGACAGGAGGATTTCTCTAACGGTTTAAAGCATTATACGATTAAGGATCAAATGTCAGCAAGTTCTTTTAGAATTGAGAAAAAGTAGAGATTTCTGTGGAATGGCATATCAGAAGAGGTAGGACTTGAGCTGTGTCTTTTTTTATGTAGACTTTTTTTTTTAGAGCAGATTGAGATTCACAGCAGAATTGAGCAGAAAGTACTGAGGGTTACACCCCCTGCCCACCTCTACACAGCCTCCCACTATCAGCATCCCCCACCAGAGCAGCACATTTATTACAGTTGATGAACCTGCACTGACACATCTTTATCACCCAAAGTCCACATTTTACATTAGAGCTCACTCTTGGTGTTGGACATTCCGTGGGTTTGGACAAATGTCTAATGATGTGTGTCCACCATTCTAGTGTCATACAGAGGAGTTGTACTGCCCTAAAAGTCCTCTTTGCTTCTCCTCTTCATTCCTCCTTCTCCTAACCCCTGGCACCCACTGATTTTCTTTTTTAAACTAGATCCATAGTTTTACCTTTTCCAGAATGTCATATAATTGGAATCAAACAGTTTACAGTCTTTTCAGGTGGACTTCTTTCTTTTTTTTAAGGTTCCTCCACATCTTTCATGGCTTGATAGTTCATTTCTTTTTAATGCTGAAAAATAGCCCATTGTCTGGAAGTATCACGGTTTATTTATCCATTCACCTACTGAGGGACGTCTTGGTTGTTTCCAAGTTTTGGTGGTTATTAATAAAGCTGCTATAAACATCTGTATGCGGGTCGTTGTGTGGACATACACTTTCAGTTCATTTGGGTAAATAATCCAGGAGTATAATTCTGGATTCTGTGGTAAGAGTATGTTTAGTTTTGTAGGAAACTGTCTTCCAAAGTAGCTGTACCATTTTACAGTCCCACCAGCAATGAATGAGAGTTGCTGTTGCTTCTCATCCTTGCCAGTATTTGGTGTTGTCTGTGTTCTGGGTTTTGGTCATTCTAAAGGGTATGTAGTAGTATTTCATTGTTTCCATTTGCATTCCCCTAATGACATATGATGTGGAACATCTTTTCATATCCTCACTTGCCATCTGTGTATCTTCTTTGGTGAGGTGTCTGTTCAGGTCTTTTGCCCGTTCTTTAATCAGGTTGTTTATTTTCTTATTGTTGAGTTCTCAGAGTTCCCTGTGTATGTTGAATACCAGTCCTTCATCAGATGTGTCTTTTGCAAGTATTTTCTCCCAGTCCGAGGCTTGTTTTCTCCTTGTCTTGACTGAGCTACATCTTGAAGGATGGTTAAGTAGGCAAGAGAGAGAATAGCATGCGCAAGACAGCAGGGGACAGTGATGATAACAATGCCTGACATTTAAAAAGCACTCGTTATGGGTCTGGCCCTGAGTTTAGCACTTTTCCATGCATTAGCTCATTTACTCTGAGCTAAGAGAGGGCTGCCTTTTTATTCTGTTTTATAGATGTGTCAGCTGAGGTACAGTGAGGTCAGGTAAGCCTGCCCAAGGTTGCCTAACTTGGGAAGGGAGAGAACCCAAGAAGCAACAGGAACTCTCATTCATTGCTGGTGGGACTGGTAAATGGTACAGCTACTTTGGAAGACAGTTTGGCGGTTTCCTACAAAACTAAACATACTCTTACCATAGAATCCAGAATTATGCTCCTGGATATTTACCCAAATGAACTGAATCTTTGCTAGTCTGATTTCAGGGCCACTGACCAGTGAGTAGAACAGCCTGCTTGGAAAGTAGAGTTATGCTGAGGACTGGTTAGAGATGGTTTTACAGTAGATAGTGGCTAGTTTAGTGCTTTAAATTTCAGGATGAGATACCCATATTTAGTTGTTAGATATAAATGTTTAAGTATATGTTAATGTATAAGTAAAACATTTCTTAACAAAATAAAATCTAGAGTCCTATGATTTGAAATAATAAACAGGTTTTTTTAGGTAGGTTAAATCATTTGTGGCTCCCTTGACTAAAGATTCAGGGAGTGTAAAAATCACTAATGTGAGGCAGTGGGGAGCAGTAGGGGGTTTGGTATGGCTGAGGAGGATGGGGGAAGGTGTGTTGGGATGGAAAGGGAGTGTCAGGAGAATTTGGGCTTCACTGCACAGAGGACAGTGGGGAGGTGAACTGTTTACAGCTACCAGACTGTACCACTGGCAGAGATTATATGAGGGCCCAGCCTAAGGTAGCATATGAGAATAATAGAGAAAATGGTGATTATGGGAGAATTTTCAAAGGGAAATAACAACTCTTGTTTGGAGACTAGATGTGGATGGCGAGTGGGAAAGAACGAAAACTCATGTCTCTAGATGACTGAGAGAAGGCGAGCGCTGGTCATACGAGACAGTGGAAAGTGTGAGCTTCCTTTGGTGGAGAAATAATGAGGTCAGTTTATGACCTGTTGAATTTGTGATGAAAATGAAGTTGTCAAGTCAAGAGGCCTAGTAGGAAATCACAGAAAATGAAACAGATAAGAGAGGAGGAAAGAAGTGAAGATAAAGATTTAAGAGTCAGCAACATTAAAGTGATAGCTAAATTCATGAGGAGGAATGAATTTGCCAAATGCTAAGTGTTGAAAGAGGCTGTAAGTTGGTCAATAACTGAACCCCAGGAACAGTGGCGTTAAACCTTGTGGAAGCTGAGACATCTGTTTAAACAAAATGAATTGATCCCACGAGTTCATCTGTGCTTCTTCCTATACCCTACTACAACTATGGGAAAGTACTAAAAAATGTATAATGCCAAAGGACAGGAGAGCAAGGGAAGAGATGGAAAGTAGTGGTAACTACTTAGCAGAGTAGAGGAGGCAGAAACCTACTAGCCTGCAGAGAATACCAATAAGAAACGAGTTGGTTGGTCCCCAGAAATGTTCAGGAACTGAAGGCATAAGGAGCCCCAGAAGGCAGGGATGTAGAAGTATATTTGTGTATGTTTGCTTATTTGCAAGTGAATGAACGAAGCCCAGCAGAGACAGAGTCAAGCTCGTACTGAAAATGGAATTAGGAGGAAGTCTGCTGAAAAGAGAGACTCTGCACCCTTCTCCACCAGGCTCCTACTGTGCAGGAAATTGGAGGATTCTTCTGAAGAAACTGAGCTGTCCCATCTGATAATAACATTTAGAACCTGATTATCTTACAGTGAAGCCCACTAGTCAGCAAAGCCCCAACCATTTCACATAGAGCTTCCGGTGACTCACTCTTAAGTAGCCAGTAACTAACAGACATGAAAAGTATCCCCCAAGAAAAACAGAAGCCATAACCTCTGAAATAGAGATAATGCAGGAAGTAGAGGAAAACTATACACACTCACACACATACCTGCAAAGAGGTAAGAGCAGGAACTGTCTGAGAGGAACAAGCAAAAAGCAAAAACAAGTTGTTGAAAACTAAAAATAGAATGAGCAAAAGAAAAAGTTCTATAGAGGAGTTTTAAGATAAACAAGGAAATCTGAACAGTTGTAGAGAAGAACAGTAGGAAAGAAAAAAGTGTGAGAAAACTACAGAATTAATTCATGAGGCCCTATCGCCAACTAGAAGGAGTTCTGAGAAGAGAGGACAGTGAAACAAAAAGAAATGAAATAGCAAAGAAATAATACACGAAAGTTTTTCCAGAAGAAAAGGATTAAATTTCACATTAAAGGAACTTAAAAAGTGCCCATAACAGTGAACAAATAAAAATGCACAACAAGGTACATTATTGTGAATTAGGGAAAATCAGAGATTAAGAGAAATTATACATGCTTGAAGGTCATGTACAAAGGAGTGCAATTCATAGTGGGGTCAGAATGAGGGAGCAGTGGTGAAGGTCAGAAGACAGTGGTGTAATTTCAACCTAAAATTCTGTGTTCACTCACACTATCAGATCACAGAGTAGATAGAATAGGGGCATTTCAGGCATGCAGAGCCTGAAAATGTTGATTTCCCACACGTCTCTTATCAGGAAAGTACCAGATTATTTGGTCTAAATTCAATTAAATCTAATAGATATTTGAGTACCCACTATATTTTTAGCATGATGCCATGCATATAATAACTATCCTATGAATATTTATAGATTAAAATTAAAAAGTTAAGAAAACAAAAATGATTTAAGACACAGCCCTTGCCTTTGATGAACTTTCAGTTTGCTAATCCTGGATAACTGAGATAAACAACTGTGTACAAGACATGAAAAGCACAGTGTTCTCCTAAAGTTAGAAACTGCTGTGGGGATTTGGGGAATGGATCGCTCGATCCGATTGGGAGCATGGTTTCATGAAGGGAAACTGGAGACAGTTCTCATAAAGCAGATCAGATTTCAGTAGGCAGGTCTGGGGAGAAAACATTCCAGTCCAGTCAAGAAATGATATAAACAGAATCACTGAGATGGAGAGCATGTGGCCCAATGCTGCGGAAAGGGGTAGGAATTGGGAGGAGAGGAGTGACAGTCATGTGATGACCATGACGTTGAGATTCACAAGTGCCAAGTTGAGGGTGAGAGGCCCGTCCTCATCAGGCAGGCGGAGTCGCTGAGCGGGCTCCATCGGGAGAGCGCCTCTTAGGAGGATTAATCCAGCAAGCAGGTCGACCATGTTTCGTCTGCTAGACAGAATCATGACAGGTGGATGTCTCCTCTATCCAGTACTTCTTTCTTGCTTGGCACTGAATAGGCATACAGTAAATATTTGTTGAATTAAACGTTAAATGATATAATGAAAGAGCTTCAAGAAAGTGGTCAGCAGTTGTTGCTAGGTCGAGGCCAGCAGGGTAGGATGATTAATAATTAGACATGTGGACCATGGGAAAAGTGATTCTGGTGAATGGCTGGGGCAGGTCAGAGAGGGAAGGCTGTAGGAGTGAGTGGGCCATGGAGTGGAATAGTCAAGGTAGGTGACTGTGCTCTTTGGAGCCACCTGACAGAAGATGGAGAGCTGCTGCCCTGGTTTCCAGCACCATTGCCTCACTGTGTTCTGAACATCCTGGGTGTCTACACTGACGGTCTTGGGGCTGTGAAGTACCTTTCCCGCTGGCTGTTTCCATGAGGTCTGGGAAACAGTCAGTTCTCGAGAAATCAGGGGACTCTAGGAAGTGTTGCCTTGAGCAGCGTTGAGGGAAAGTGGTCGGCCGCGGCAGCTGGGCATTCACACTCAAGGATGTTTGGTAATGGAGAAACATTGAGCACACGTGTAAGTGACATGGGGGAGGCACCCCAGTGTTGGATCTGGCTCTGAGCACCCACTTTTTCAAAGAAAGTAAAATTCCACCTGGGAACATGTTTTTAATGGGTCTCATTACTTCTTGTCATTGCCCCCCATCCCTCAAAGTGTCAAATTTAGTATAGCTTCAAAGATTCAAAGCGTCAGGAATAACCGTTTGGGGGTCTTTTTTTTTTTTTGCTGCACAAGTGGGGTTGTATCGTGTAGCTCCACTTCAGTTATATTTCAGTAGGTGACAGGTTGACATTTTTATTAAGTTCTATAATGTTCTATTAGTTATGTTGTTATAATTCTGATTTGGAAGAAATCTTTCTGCGACAGTCAGGGAGAAGGAGAGTCAATCTAGCAGTCATCCGTGACGATGCACAAATTGCCTTTTGTAGCTTTCAGGGGACTTCCCATATAGATGGAGCATATAAATACTGCTTATCCGAAAAGATACTCGAGGTAAACATTTCACCAAATATATTTTTAACTCATCTGCTTTAATTAAATTTCACTGGCATATTTGTAGGACTTACTGCTGGTAGTTCAGGGGTTTTTTCTTTTTTCTTTCTTTTTTTTTGTCCCAGGTGAAAAATATAATACTTTTTTTCAGCCCAAACGTTTTAAAATGCACTTCCATATTTGTATCCTTTGCTTCCTATAGATAGCAGTACTGTAAGACATTCTTACTGATGGCCTATAAAACCATAAGCTTTGCTTTTCTAAGAGCAAAACTGCTGGGTCCCAGAGAACACTTGAGGGCATCCAGCCGAGCCCTAGGTCATTGCTAGCTGAGGATATCCCGGGGAGGGTCATCCCCACTCTCCTGCAGGGGTTGCAGACACAGATCCCAGGAGGAGTGGGGGCATGTGGAGGCCCTGAGGTACGTGTGCCCCATCTTGGGTGGGAACATGGGAATGTGGATTCTCATGTTTTAGTTAGGTGGGCTTTTTTGTTTTGTTTTTTTAAATTTTTTGTAGTTCCTGGGTTCTTAAATCTTGGAAGCTAATTTTAAATGTTTGAAACATTTTATAGGACACACATGCACACACACAAACACACACACACACACGCAAATCCCATTTCAGGCCCTATTCAAGGCTTAGGCTGACTGGATCTTCTGCTCCTCAGGGGAACTTGACCCTCCATCACAGCCTCCACTGGCTGGTCCACAACTGTCTCTCCTGAGCTGCTGCAGTTGCCTTTCAGCATGTCTGTGTCATGTTTGTTTGCTTCCCAAAGTCTGTCCTCAGCCCAGCAGCTACTGCGAGCCTGCTGAAATCAAATGAGTGCCCTTCTGTGACTCCCTGTGGCCCCCGAGGCTCTGAGAGCTCCACTCAGCCTCCACACTGCCTTTGGGGTGAACCTACAGCCGAGTGTCAGCCTTTATCTTCCCGATCTTGGTCCTCCACATCACATTCTGCTTGCTCCTTATTCCTGTGAACTACCACACTTTACATGATGTTTCCTTGTTTGTAAGTTTTCTGGGTAAACGTTCTGAAGGACTTATTCACATTTGCCTTCTCAGCACCCAGCCGTGCTGCATCGTCCTTGCCAGGGCCAGGCTAGCTGCCAGGAGCGACTAGGAGCCACCCAGCTTGGACACTGCTAGTCACCAAGTTAAGATGGGCTTGCAGAGTAAATGCTTCTCAATTTCCTCAGAGCTCGAGGCGTGCAGGTAGTAGGTGCCCGGTACACATTCAATGCAGGATTGTGCCTCTTGACTCTTTCTTGTGCTGACTAAACAGTTTGAGGAGGAGCCGAGAGGTCAGCAGAAATTAGTTACTTAGATGTTCAGCTTTTTATTAGGATGCATTCCAAAGCAGTTACTGATAAAGTTGGAATTATTGTCACTATCATTTCCATGGATTAACACAGATAGTCAAGAATTGACACAGGCCGGCATGGTGGCTCACGCCTTATAATCCCACCACTCTGGGAGACCAAGGCAGAAGGATCGCTGGAGCGCAGGAGTTCGAAACTGCAGTGAGCTGTGATTGTGCCCCTGCAGTCCAGTCTGGGGGCAGAGAAAGGCCCTGTCTCTAAAAAAATAAATAAAATGGAGAAAAAAGAATTGATATAACTGATTTATTATTAGAAGAACGAGCAATTCCTAAAAACCTAAAAACTCATTACCCCCGCTAAACCAAGTTTGAGTCTGCTTATTATAATAGGGTTCTTTGTACTTGGAAAAGGGGATGGGTTTTCTTGTTCTTCCTGCCATTGATATGCATAAGAGGAAGAATGCAAAACCATGAGTCCATTCATGAAATGTACTTTTGAAATTATTCACTCATTTTTTAAAAATGTGTGTGTGTCTGTGTGTGTGTGCGTGTGTGTGTTGGGGGAGATGGTAGAGGTAGAGAGAAACACTAACTTGTTTCGGCGTGATTGTCAATGTTATTTTCTGTCTACTTATTGCCCTGGATAAACATACTGGAATGCTGCCAAAAACTCAGGTGGCTGAATACTAATTTTGCTGAAATTAGATGGAGCAACCATCCCCTGCCAATTTTCTGTCTAAATTATGCAGAAATTTGACTTCTGTAAGACATAAGTCTGGTCAAAAATAGAGTCCTAATTTTCTAGTTAGTCAGTAAGACCTTCAATTGACTAATTATTCTTGTTTTTGCTTTTACTTTTTTTTTGAAAAATGGAAGCAAAATGAAATGCAGTAAAAGCTACTCCTCATTTTTCTCATGTGACCCAGATGGAGATTTACAGTGTTAAAGGCCACAACATGTAGAACTTTTGCTGATATATAAAGCAGGAGTGAGCCTCAGAAAACAATTAGTGCATCTTTCAAATGTACCGTAGTTATTGAATAATTACTCAAATAATGGTCAGTAATGGAATACAAAGGGTTATCTCCTAGCTAATCCTCAAGTAATGGAATTGGTGTATCTCTGATTTTTCTCTGAGCCTTCCAGGGTTTAGAAGAATGAGACAAAAGTGATTATGGGAACTAGAGGGAGCCACTGGAGGCCACGAGGAAAAGGAGACCTTATCTTAAGCAATTAATCAAGAAACTCATATTGTGGGACAATTATTCAGAGTTAATTCTAAAATAGCTTCAGAGCCCCAGGTCTTGCGATATTTTTTCCAGAATTTTGTCAAGGTCATTTAGAGCACTAGGATAATCTTACATTAGAATAAAGGTTTGGCTGAAGGGATGTACTTATTACTGTGAGCCCAGGAATTTGTGCAATATGAAAACATAGCATCAGATAGCATAGATGTAGTTGTAATTTCTTACCTTATTTCCATTTTTATGGTAGCAAACTGTATAAAATGGAATGAGACTCTATCCCAAAAATGAACGGCCTTTCTCAGTGCATTCCTAAGTGCGTTGGCCTCTGGCATCTGTGGCATTAGAGGACCGTATGGGAGTTCTTGTAGTGAAGTTGGTTTTCTGCCTGAGAGTGTTTGGGCAGTGATGTAGCTCGTTCTTGCTTAGCGAGTTCTTTATGTGTCGTTCTGGTGGAGCATGGGTGTTTTAAATCTGACCAGCCCTCTTAAGCTTCCCATTGCTGTGACTTTTTTTCCTGTTAGTGAAATGAAAAAACTGTTATCTTCTCATTCTTCTGTTTGTCTGATCTAATAGTTTATACTTTTTATCTGCATGGTGGCTTTTAAGACCTTTCCTCAGCCCTCTCTACCTGCTTTCTCTCTATCAAGTCTCCCAGATGACCTGGCAGTGAGTCCCCAGTGCCCTCAGACACTCTACATGCCTCGGGGGGGCCGGGCCCTGCTGTGCACTGCCTGTTCCAGTGGGCTTCACAGCAGTGAGCTGTGCCTTGCTGCCTCTTCCCCCCAAATGCTTGTTCACAACATCGTCACAGGGCTCTGTCTTTCCTGTGTCTTTCCTGTGGTCTCGGCTGAAATGTCACTTCCTTGGTGACTATTCTGTTTCAGAGAGCCCTTACCTCCCCACACACATGATCCTGTTTTGTTGGATCACTGTGCACACTGAGTTGTTCTCATATATATGTATTGTTCTGCCCATCCTTCTGGTAAGATCCATGAATAGAGAAACCTTGCTTTTGTTTACTAACCTCTGTGTTGCCTGCCATACATAGATCTTAGCAAATGTTTGTTGAATGGATGGATGGATGGACAGACGAATGGATGGACGAACGGACAGATGAGACTGCCTTTACCAAGTGTGAGACATACCTTATCCTGCTGCCTCCTGCTTTGGCCTCCACCATGGGCTGAAGCTGCTCTCTTGGGTCACCAGCAACCTCGTTAGTATTCTCTACACAACTGGAATCACCTTTTTCAAAACTAGATCAAACTATTTTAAGACTACCCGTGACTTTCTGTTGCCTTTCAAATAAACTCCCAACCCTTTGCCATGGTCCTCGAAGGCCTGTGTACCTGCCCAAGCCCTCGCGCCCTCCGCCCTCGCCCACCACTCGTCCCTCGGACATGCAGACTCCTTACATCGCATTGCCGCTCTGTGTGCTGTTCCCTGTGTCTAGAATTCGTTCCCCAGGCTGTCTCTGACTAGCTGTTCTGGTTATTCCAACCTCAGTTTAATTAATGTTCGGATAGTTGTTCACTGTAGTCAAGAAGGTGGCATTCTACCTCACCACTTCCTTCCTGCTTGATATTTTCTACTCCTTGGTCCTGTTTGTATATTTCATAGCACTTCTTATGAATCATAATTGTACCTTTTTGGCATATTTGGTGATTTCTATTAGTGACACAATTGAATATTCCCTATTTGTTGCAACGCTTCTTTCTTATACTTGCTTATACTTTATCTTCTGTTTTTGTTTTTAATCTCTTCTGGGTCTTTTGTTTTGTTTTTACCAACTTACTGGCTATCCCATCTCATTCTCCTTCTGCAGTCCCTCTTCTGTCACCACTTGAAGTTTTGGCCTGTCCTGGAATTCTGCCCTTGGTCCTCTGCTCTTCTCTCTGTGTGTATTCTGCAGACCACCTGCCTGTGCCATGGCCCCTCCTGCTGCCACCGCAGTCCGGAAGCATGGTGGTGAAGCTCTTCCTTCGGCAGGTGTAAGGCCCTGCGGGGCTAGGTACTCCTCTGGACAGTGGAAATACAGTCTGGAAGGCATGGTGCCTGTCCTCATGTGTTTAGTGGGAGAAGGAAAAACAGCTCAGCAGACATGCTGGAGTGTTAGGTGTGGGGAGTACAATTTAAAACACAGAGGGAACGACTGGAAGATAGATGCAGGAGATACCAGAGACACTTCCACGGTGACGAGAGAGGGCGGAGTAGAGCAAGGGAAGCAGCCTAGGCAGACCTGAAGGAAGAGCGCTGGGCCCTGTGAGGGGTGGGAACACCAGGGGCCTGGGCTTGAGGGAGGAGCCGAGGGGGAAGGTGGGGCAGGCCTAGAATGGCACGGGAGCAGGGAAGCACGCCGACTTGTGCTTTGGAGTTGGAGTCAGCTCCAGCCTTTGCATCGTGTGGCCTGGCCAGGTAGACAGTGGCCACACTGAGGCTTCTCTTAGCCAACACTAAGGAAGGTCACAGGCACACAGACAGTAACCAGCCTTCCCACTTCCATCTTCCATCTGGAAACCTCGAAACTTCCTGTCTTGCCTGTTGCCAAAATAAGTGCCAATTGTGTTTCAGGTGGTCTTGGCGTTAAATGCAGTCCTTTTTGAATCTGATTTTAGAAGCGTTTCATCTGCAGGTGGCGGACACGGCTGCTATCTGTACTCTTAGAGGGAATGACCGCTGTGCTGCCTTCCCCACCACTCACCATGCCAGGAGAGGGCTCATCATGATGGTGTAGCATTAAGAGTAATTTTAAAGTCGTGACTTGCTTGTTTTGTGGCTTGCATATGTAGTGTTTATTTATTTTAAGCCACCAGTCTTGGGAGACTGCAGCAGGTTTCACAGGCTGTCTCCTAAATATAAAGCTCTTTGGAGCTGCTGGAATGAGACAAGGACAGATACCTGCACCTCAAACACTTCCACACTGAACTTTCTTTCCTCTGTCAAGTTGATCACTTGGTGCTGAGCCAGTGCTTCTCTTACCAATTCCAACTAGAGGCACCCCAAATCTGTTTCTCTTTCTGATCTTGTTTCCTAGCAGTTACTTTGCCATTATATTGAGCTTTCCTTTTTAAAGGGTTTTGTTAACATCTGTGGGATTACACATGCATAGTTGGGGGAAAGGACAAAAAGCAAGTGTGGGAACAGCTCTCCAGTGGGGTGGGTGGGTGCAGCGTGGGAACAGCGAGTGCCACAGCCGCCCCTGCTGGGCCCTTCACGTCAACACTTGTCAGGATGATTTCCATTGTTTTATCAACTGCTCATGGCAATCCTGTGAAGTAAGAAGGGTCAACATTTGTGTGTGTGTGCACGTGCACACTAGATGAAGAGTCTTGTGCTCACCATCTCAAGGAAACAGGAAGGGGCTGCTTCTATAGACCAGGGGTGTCTTGTCCATTGGTGTTTCCACTGTAGTGAAATGCTTCCTTAATAATCAAGTGTCCTTCCTCACCTGTCTCCAAACCCAGAGGTCACGTGGCAAGCCAGCCTAGTACAAGTCCTGCTCACTGATATATGGGTGTTTTATATATATGGGCACACGGAGGGAAAGACAGTGGAGAACTCCGGGTAACCAACAACTAAGTGCCCACTGATCTCAGCCCTCCCCTTGAGCTGCAGTTTGTAAAGCCTTACTTCTTTGACCTTGTGTTTTAAGGATGTCCACTTTCATGCTGCTTTAATTACTAAAACAACTTCTCTGTATAACATGGAAGAGGCACGCTAAAAATTTACTAGCAGTTGGAGCAACTGTCATACTTCATTGATCCTAAAGCATCATCAGCTGTAAGGTACACCAGTCTTTTATGTACCACCAAGGAAAAAAAACCCATTACCAATTAGACTATGAAACAGTGATTTCTTATATAAAATGTGTTTTTGTTAACTGTGTAGAAAAAGTACTCCAAATTTCTTAAATGGTTTGTTGACGGAAACATTAAAAGGTTGCCAGGCATGGGTGGCACCAGTTCCAGCTTCTCAGGAGGCCCAGGCGGGAGAATCATTTGAGTCCAGGAGTTCAAGGCCAGCCTGGGCAACAAAGCAAGACCCTGTCTCAGGGGGAAAAAAAAAAAAGAAAAGCCAAGCTCATTCTTGTTGGTAAAAAAAAAATTAAATAAACAAAACATCAAAGGGTTGCAGTGGCCAGTCTTTCTACCAAGAATAGCAGTCAGGTTCACCCATTGGCAGGCTGAGACTGCTGCATCACTACTGTCACCTGTCCAATAAAGATAAGAAGATATTATTGATTCTAAGAGACGTCCCAATTTCAGGGATGCACATTTTTTCACATGTTAACAACTTAGAGTCAATGAAACATGGTGAGATAGTTGTTCTTATTTTTCTAGTGGTAGCATGGCTGAAAAAGTACAGCCTGTGATGGTTGTGTAGTAGCTAAAGGTCAACGCAGTCCCTGTGTCAATGAGGCGTCACTGGGGAAACAGATGAGAAACGCATAGCAGTCAGATGGTTACAAACGGTTACTCCTTATTTGGGGGTGTATAATAACCAGATAAAACTTCTTTGGGAAGAGGGTACTAAGCTTGAGACTTAGCAGGTGAGAGAGAGGCACGCACAGAAAGCAAAGGAAGAGTGTTCTGGGGGAGGGGGGCCGAACGTGGGGGCAAGAAGACCCTGCAGAGGGAAAGACCTCAGCACGTTTTCCAGAAAATCAAAGAGTGATCATGTGGCTTGAGCAGAATGTTCTGCACGAGGCTAGTTGTTTGAATTAAACTAAAACATGCTCCAATTTGGAATTGGAAAAATGTCTTGCCAGATAGAGTCACAGTGTCACAGGGCATAAAACTTATTCTTTCCATGAAATGCTTCTGAGAACTGGAATTACTTTCAAGTACAACTTTTTATTTTAAATCAGCAGTCCATAAAAGTACTGGACCTTGGTGAGTATACAGGTCTATCCATGTAATTACATACAGTCCATCCTCATTATGCAGATTCTGATTTCACCTGCTCGCTAAAATATATCTGTAGCCACCCAGAGTCGGCACTCACAGCCCCCTCATAGTCGCCTGAGGACATGTGCAGAGTGACAAAAACTGAGTCATGGGACATGCATGTTTCCAGCTGAGGTTGAAGGTTGAATAAGGCGGTGCTTTGCCTTCTTGCTTCAGCTCTCAAACTGTAAAGAAGTGTTATTTTGTGGTCAATTTAGTGCCTTTTTTTTCTTTTTTGCATTTTATGCTTTTTTGTGCATGACTTTATGTTTAACATGGCTCCCAAACATAGTACTGCAGTCCTATCTAGTCCGTTCTTTTTTGGACCACCTAAGTGCAGGAAGCTGTGTTGTGCCCGACTGAGAAAATCCATTTTTCATAAGCTTCTTTCAGGCATGAGGTAGAGTGCTGATTCATTCAGTGTTAATGCCTCAGTAGCATAATCTTAAATAAGGTGTCTTTAAACAGAAACACTCATAAAACAATGTATGTGTTGATCAGTTGAGGAAAATGTGACCAGAGGCTCACAGGCACCTAGCCCTGAATTTCCCTTAGGAGCAATGGTTTGATATTTGCTAATGCAGTGTTCACAGTGATTTTATAGAGCAAAACTACTGCAGATAACAAGAAGTAACTGTTTATATACATGTGAACGTGTGGTCAGCATGCTGCTGTGTAGCAAGCCACCCCAAAATTTAATGGTTTCAACAGCAGCTGTTTTTACTTGCTCCTAGTTCTGTGAGTGGCATCTTGGGTGGGCTTGACTGTGCAGTTCTGCCGGGCATGGCTGGGCTCACTCATATGTTTGTGGTGGCTGGTGGTTGGTGGTCTCACTGCGATGTCTGATGCATGGCTGGGGCTCCAGGGCACGCTCTTCTTGTCCCCCGGCAGGCTAGCCTGGGCTCACTCTGTGGCAGTGGGTGCAAGGTTCCCAAGAGCAGCAGGAGGGGGAACCCCAGCGTGCAAGTGCTTTCCAAGCCTCTGCTTCTGTCACATTTGCCAACTGCCACCCCTCGGCCAAAGTATTTCATGGACAGCCAAATTTGAGTCAACCCTGCCTCTTGCTGAGAAGAACCAGCAGGCCACTAAAAAGGTGTAGATGCAGAGAGAGGAAGAATTTCTTTTCTTTTTTGCAGTCTAACTCACAGATTAAACACTTTGCTAGGTTTTTTTGCATGCCTTGCCTCACTGTTACTCAGAAGCCTAAGAGGTAGTACTTTCTGTTAACCTAAACTGGCATCAAAGGAAGTTGAAGTTCTGAAAGATTAAGCCGGTGTTGAGCAGAGGCCCGTCATCCATGTCTGTATGGTTGCAAGGGTTTTGTTCTTTCTCTGCTGCTTCGCCTTCTGATAGATGAATGGCTAATTTGCCTTATTCTGGGGGTGGGGGAACAGCAGTAAGATTAGTTTCACCAGCACAGAACAATACCATTGTCTGTCTTGGAAAAGAAACGGCTCCTGTGCGTAGTCTTACTAGTGTAGTAAGTTTGAGGAAATCCTGATAGTACTGATGTGTGAATGTGTGTTGCTTGATTATAAATTTGATTTGCCCGAAGGGCTTGCATCCTGGATATGGAATCTTAGTTGCAACAGAATTTATTCTGGAAGACTTAAAGGAAGATGATTAAAATATTAGAGATATTGACGTTGTCTGAGGAAATCTACTTGTATTTATTTCTTGTAAAAAACCCCCACAATATTACCATAGCTGGGCCCTATTATGCTATTGTAATCACCGTTGAACTGAGAAGGGTGATTAACGATAGCGATTTATTGTATCTGAGGAGGAGAGAAAATAGGAGATGTTGTCGTTATCATAAATCATATCATAAATAACCAAAAGAAGCACTCGGAATGCTTGTGCGGAGTCAGCAGCCGGCCCTTTCAGGCACGCTAGCCCAGGGGGTAGCCATAGAAACCCCAAAGTCATATTGTTATCTTAGTCTTGCTGCAGTTACGTGATACAACAGTATTAACATATAGATTAGGCCATTTATAATGCTAGGTGTCATTTCAGGTTGGCTTGCTTATATAGCATTTTAGCGTTTTATTGTGCAGAATGTTAGTGAAATAGTGCTTTCTTACAGGCCAGTGTGTATATAGGTATTTATAACACATCATCGTCACTCTATTAATTTATTGTGTTATTGATTTGGATGTACTGTACGAATTGTCACTGCCTAATTGTCTTGTCTTTGCTAGTAATTTCATTTTTTTAAGTAAATAGGTTTATTGTTAGAGTGTATACCCATTTACACACATTGAGTTGTGTTTTAAGGATCTAATTTCTGTTACATGATAGACAGGACAATTTAAAGGTGTTTTATGAGGAGATGTCGTTGGAATTAAATTTTTTTAGCCTCACTTAGAAATAAGAGGTGAAACGATGCGGTGGATTGCGACTGTGGTTTTTTACGTGGCCGCCCTTCCTTTCTCTGCTAGTGCCTGTCCACCAAGTATTTCCCGACTACCCCAGGCCCCCTCCCCAGTATCCCACCCGAGCCCGGCTTTGACCTTCCTGGCCAAATGCCCTGTGTTCCATACCCGTTTAGTCCTCAGCATCCCATCAAGTTATTTCACTTATGTTCCATTTCCCAGTCATCCTCAAAAAGTAGGATAGAATTGCTCATCTGTTAGCGTCCCTGTCTTAAACATATTTTGATAGCAACATTGCAAAGATACTGCCTTTATCCAGAGCTATAAATCAAGTGGTAGAATTTCAAGCACTGTTGCACGTGGGTCCCTGAGATGTTAGGGGCAGGGAGAGCTCCATGCTGCCCTTCAGAGCATCCTGCGTGCATGGGCAACTGCATGTAGAGATGGTCTAGAAGCAGGTCGCATGGCCATACTTATATTTTGCTGATGAGAAAATGTAGGTCCTGGGAGATTGAATGGACTGTGCTAGATTGAACGGATCCCAGGTGGAATGTCAGTTCAGCTCCTTGTCTTGTCAGTGTTTCCATTTCTGCCCTCTTATCCCTTGACGTGCCTTACTTTGCACTGCCACTTGAACTGATGGCCACAAGGTGTGATTGGTTAAGGACAGGAAATTATGTCTTATTGGGCTTTATTTTCCTAGTTAACACAGTGCTCACATAGTGGCCTTCAGAGTGCACTTAGTAGGTGAATGCGTGAATGAACGAGTTTCAGTAGCATTGAGTCACTTCAAGGAACTGGTTACAATAAATATACCTAATAGTCAAACAAATAGAAAGATATTTTTTGAAAAAATATGCGTTTTAAGTGATCCTTTTATATGTGCTAATAAAAGGGGAGTCTACTATAAAAACAGTGGAATGTATAGACTAGTAGGAAAATAGGATAGGAATGTTCATGTTATCATTGGAGAAATTAGTTTCTGCACGTATATTTTTAAACAATCATAAGAATTCTAGCTTTAATTATATTTAATTTTTAGTTAAATATATGCAAATAGCATTTCATTGTTCCTTTAAAGTTTAAAAATACAAGTATATTTTCTGCTTAGTTTGAGAACATGCCACTGAGTTTTAAAGTTGCATGCATCTGTGTAGTTAATGAGATAAAAAGCTTTCATGCCATGTGCAAACAATTTCCTTTTTTTTCCCTAATGTCTATGAGCTTTTTAGATTATAGTGTTTCTTTAAAGGCATTTACTATTCTAGTTAAAAAGATATTTTGTTCTAAGTCAATATTTATAGTAGCTTAGAATTAACCTCCCCAAAATCCTTTTGGTGTTTTCAAACCTTATTGCCTTGTTTTGTTTTTGTTCAAGAAGTTTCGTAAAGAAGCATGTTTTTCTCATTATTCCTCAGGAGAATACAGGGATTATTTATTTGTGTTATTAATGAAGGAAGGTTGGAACGGAGTTTGTAGTGTCCTATCCCCACCAACATTTGTGAAGTTTTTAAAATACGGACATTAATATGAACACATTTTGTTTATTTCATATGATTACGAAAGAATTTGACATTCGTTCTGCAGTCACACACTGATGCATTAGGGTAAAGAAGTGTGATGTCTATAACCTATTTGCAAATAGTTCTCCCAAAATTATAATATAATTATATGTAAATATAAATATATATCATAATAATTATATGTGTGATGTATTATATAAAGCAAATTTTAGTAATTGGTGAATCTTGGTGAAAGATCTTTGTAGTATTACAACTTTTCTATAAGTTTGAAGTTATTTCAAATAAAAGAGTTAAAAAATAATTTTACAATCAGATGTTGACTTGGAACCACTGATTGTTTAAATATGAAGGTACCTCAGAAAACATCTGTCATTCTGTTTTTTCCTGCATTGTGTTAAGATGTGCTGCTGTGCATGAGTGTGTTTGCAGTTGCTTCTGATGGTGGGATGGATTAGCACTGGATGGCTCCGGATGTGGGTGTTGTCCCCCTGCTATGACTGGGGAGAAAGCCACCAGCACAAGGAAGAATTCCTTTCCACACTGACCGGTTGTTCTTTGATTGAATTATATAGCACTCACATTTTAGGAAATCTATGTGAAGAATATGAAAAACAGGTTTGTAATTCTCACACACAAAAAACCAAATAAAATGTCATATTACTGTTTAACCCTATTTTATTTTATTTATTATTGTTTGTTTTTCCTTGCTCATCTGTCTGGAACTTTAGCCAAATTTTGGCACAAGAAGAAAAGACGACACTCATTTTGAGAATAACTCCTTATTACACCTTTAGCTACATTTGCGCTAATACTTACCCAGTCCTGTCTTCTCTTCCTTACATATTTATTCCCTGTCCTTGAAAAGTCTCCTCAGCAGCCTTTGACTGTCTTCACGGGGGCTGGAGTTACCAGGGCAGATGCTGAGCTGAGATCCATGTGACCCACAGGTGCTGACCCTGTACTTGTGCTGTCATATGTGGCTCTGCAGAGATGATGGGAAGGAGAGTTGCTTTTTTGCTTTTTTGATCCTGTCAAAATGGTCATAAGGTTAGCTTTCCAATGCATATCTCTGTTACTGACTAGTATTATTATTTAGAAGTTAAAATACCTACCTCTACTTAACTCTCTATGCTCTCAAGGTAGATGATGCTGATGTCCCCATCTTCTGGGTGAAGGAACCGATGCTCTAAGAAGTTGAAGAACTTGTTGAAAATCTCACAACTAATAATTGGCTTACCTGGAACTATCTTTTTTTCAATATTTGTTTCTCACATATGTACAGAAGAGTCCTTTCCTCTAGTTTTGAAATACTGAAATATAAGAAAATGAGTTCTTAGTTCTCTGGAAATAAAAAATTTCTGAAATACTTTTTGTTTTTTAAAAAATTAAACGTGGGTTCGAGACCCACCCAGGCAACTTGGCGAGATCTCGTCTCCACAATAAATTAAAAATTAGCCGGGTGTGGTGCGCGCTCCTGTAATTCTGGCTACTTGGAAGGCTGACGTGGAAGGATCACCGGAGCCCAGCAAGTCGAGGTTGCAGTGGCCATGAGTGTGCCACTGCACTCCAGTCTGGGCAACAGAATGAGACTCTAACTCAAAAAAAAAAAATTAAATTACTTGTGTGTGTGTGTGGCTTCAAGTGATCCTCCTGCCTCAGCCTCCCAAAGCACTGGAATTACAGGCATGAGCAATCTCGACCTGCCTGAAATACATTTTTTTTTAATCTTTCTTTTTTTTTTTTTTTTGTAGAGACAAGAGTCTCACTGTGGTGCCCAGGCTGGTCTCGAACTCCTGGCCTCAAGCAATTCTCCAACCTTAGCCTCCCAAAGTGACAGGATTATGGGAGGGAGCCATCGCACCGGGCCTGAAATACATTTTTATATCATAGCATCACCCTTTTGACTTTGGAGTTCAGCTTTTACGATGTCAATATTTGTGTTAAAGTAGAAAAGACCAGTGACTCAAATAATTTTTCTTACTATTTTTTGCACCTTTATGTAATAACAGATCAAGATCAGATATCTTGTAATATTAAGCTTCTGTTGACCAAATTTTGCAGGTTTATAATAAAATTGTTTCCAAGGTTGAGTATAGGAAAATTTAAAAATACTTGTAGGATATCTTACAGATTATTTGTAAGTGGTGATCATTATGCACATGTACTCCAAGAGTACCTTATTGCCACTCAGCTTTATCAAACTGACATGAACCTTTACCAGCAGTAAAGAATAAACCCTCTGGTAGTCATCACACATTTCCCTTATTCCAAACTCTTGGAATGTGGACTTAGAAGTACTCATGTAATAAGAAGCCAGAAACTCCTCAAGCATCACCAGCAACCAACTGTGTCTGAGCAGGCATAAACCAGATCCACTGTCTTTATTTGCTTTAATTTTGTGACATTTTTAAAATAAAATATATTCACTCAAGTGGAAAACTTTCATGCCAGGAGAATGGATTCATAATAAGCATGGGGCAGAGAAGATGAATGAACAGCAACTGCCTGCATCGACCTGGAGAAATCTCAGAAGCGTTATGTTGGGTTAAAAAACAAAAAACAAAGACCCTTGTAGTCGGAGATCGCTTCTATAAAGTTCAAAAGCAAGCAAGCTGCATGTAAGCATGATGAAACTGTAAAGGAAGCAGATTAAAAAGTCAAGCAAATAGCACCTGGAGGCTGGGACTGGAGTGGAGCGAGCAGGGGATCCGGGAAGGAACCAGGCTGTGGGACGATGCTGCCCAGGTTCTGCTTCCGAAGCTGGTGATGTCCTCAGGTGCCCAGTGCTCATCTCTCTGCAGCCTCTGTGAGTGTGACTCACACTTGCCGATGGGTATCGTGCTGCTTCAGTCTTAGAAGTCATTTTGAACGTCTCCATACTCTTTCCTGCTCTCACTAAACGTTTCAGGCTTTCTCTTCTGGCCATGTTCTTTGTTCATTTGCATTGCTTTTGGTGCTGCAATTGAAGCTTTTTACTAAAATACTTAAAAGTAAATAAGAATTCTAAATTAAACTAATAAAGATAAGAAACCTCTGTTGATTCTCAAAAAAATCTATTTTAAAACATTGATTTATTTAAGTATTCCTAAAATTGACAGTTGATAGTTTAGTTTTATAATTCATTTCTAGTCCTTTAAAATATATAACACCTCTAGATGAATACAAGTTTGAATACAAAAAGTGAAAATAAACAAGGCAAATAAAATGACAAAAACAGAATAACCCCCAGCTTGTGGAATCTTGCTTTATGTTAATTTTTTTGTACTCAGACATGAACACCATTAAGTTTTTGATACTTTTATGAGTTATTGGAGCTCTAAATTCAAAATGAGCCAATATATTTTCTAAAATATTTGTATGAAACCATCCAGTTTTTCCTAGCCAAGCCTGGCATCCTTCAGCTCAAATGTCTATCTGGTAGCCCTCTTGCCAGTTCCAATCTGATAGATTGCACACTAGTAAAATAACAATTTCAAAAGTACTGTCAAGAAAACCCAAATTTCGAGTTCTAACTATAAAACAGACCTTCCATGTGGAGGACAGGGAACTACCCTCCTGGGAGTCCTGGGGAGCCTCTTTCTAGGGACTGCTCCTTTTAGAGCAGTTTCCCTAGTCTCCCAGTCTCCCCAAGGCCTTCCTCAGGGACTCACACCTCAGAACCAAGCTGGATCCAGGAACTCCAGGCACAGGGAGTTGCCTGTGCTGCAGAGACACAGAGTGTGACACTGCACTGCACATTTGGGAGCTGCAAATAAGTGAGCATGGCCAGATGGGCAGAGCACTCAGGCTCCCTGGGTCACTCGCCCAACTGGACCCCGGAGCGCTGTGTCAGTCCTGCTCAGAAACGGACATTTATATTTCAGAGTAGTGATTTTCAGACGCGTTTTAGCCTCACAGCAGGAACTTTCATAGAAGCCCTGCATTTAAAACAGATGACCCTAGGGAAGTTGTTTAATAGAGAATAGGAGGCCCTGTCTGTTGCACAGTCGCCTCAGATTAGGTTCCGCAAAACCCGTGGTCTCCAAGGGACGCCTTTTGAGGACAACCTCTGAAGGAGTCAGGGGAAGTTTTTTGAAATGGGGAACCACACTCAGGTTTGCATGTTCAGAAGGTCACAGTGAGAGCACGTGAAAGACGGTTCTGAGGAAGCTGCCTCCAGGGGCAGAGACTAGTTAGAAGGTTGTTGGAGTCGTACAGAGAAGACCAGAGGACCAGAGTGGACAAGACGGCGGCAGTGGGGAAGCCTAATTAAAGGAAACGGTCGGAAACGGGTGCTTACGATTCAGGTCTGGAGCAGAAGAGGGGAACGAATCTAGAGCGACCCCTTCCTGACTTGGGGCCTGGCAGATGATGGCATCGTTATCAAGTACAGCAGCAACAGCCGCGTGTCCGTGTGGTGTGGCTCTTCAGAGTTCACAGAATGCTTCCACTCACGCCACCTGGCTCCTCTCGTCTGTTCACCCTTCCTGCTTTCATGGCGTGACTTGTGCTGTTAGCCTCATTCCTGCTGGCCTCTTGAGCATCTGACTTCGCTCACTAGGCTTCCTCCTTAAAACTCCTGCACCTTGATCTTTTGGACATCTGGTCCCTCACGGATTTCTTCAGTTGTTCTCCCTCTTCCTCTGATATGTAGGTATTCCTCAGAGTATCTGAGCCTGCTGACTCTTACTCCTCCCTCGACTGGATCATCTATTATTGTAATTTCAGTTGTCGGAACAAAGATCTTTCTCTCACACACCTTGTCCTGTGTTCTGATCTTCAGTATTGTAGTTTCAGCTGCCTAGTAGGCATTGCTGACTCAATGTTCATCGAATTCAGTGTCCAGGGATTGAGCTAATCATCACCATCCTTTTCTATTTCCTTGTTTCCTGTTTCTGTCAATCACGACATTTCTCACTCACCAGAACCCAATGCCTCGTAAGTGTGTTTGAGTCCTTCCTCAACTCTTATGCCTCGTCATTTATCAGATTCCACTCTACTTCAGAAGATCATGTATCACCGTTGCTTCCTGTCCATTACTGCTGGTCTCATTCAGGTGCTTATTGCCTCTGACCTGCAGCATCTCATAACCCCAACTTGTCCCCTCTCCTTGGTGTCTGTTACCTGCCATCCCAGCCATCATTTATTTTCCTGCCAGTGTGCTTTTCCCAACAAATACCCCGTCATTTTGCTCTGTTGTCTAAAAGCCTTCACTAGGTCCAAACTACCAACAGAATAAAGATCATGTTCCTTTTCATGGAACTCAAAAGTTCTAGGATCTGGATGCAACTTTCCTGAACTTTCTTTCTACTGCTTCCCATCATGCACCCTACTTTCCAGACAAGTTAAATTGTCTCCTGGTTCTTATCCACTTCCTGTGTTCCACCTCCAGCCTGGATGTCACCTCTCCCAGTCTCCAAGTATCCCATGCACTGCACAATCACTTGAGTCTCCCGCATATGCTTGACCTTGCAGTGAGTTGTCTTTCCTCTGACCTGCGGTAGCACTTTCTCTGTCGATGATGCTGAACACTTTTTATGGGTTAGATACATCTGTTATTTCCCCACCAAGCAGGCTATTTGAGGTTATGATTTATTTCTGATTTATTCCAGAAGCTTCTTTAGCCTTTACCATTAACAGTACATGCTTAGTTAATATATGTAGAAAGAAATAATTTGATCCACAACAACTGAGCCAAGTATACAGGGGGCAAGTAACAGCTGCTCCTTTTGAAAGGACAGGCTCAAAGAGGCGAAGAGATGCCCTGCGGCCTGCTGTTCTGGAGCGCCAGAACTCTTGCCCATACACCGTTTTTCCAATGCCCAAACCAAGTGTATTCCATTGTACTACACTGCCTCTCCAAGCGGCTCACATCAAGCAAGCAGAATAGAAGACATAAGTAGTATGTGATTATGTCCAGAGAACTAAAATTTGTTATAAAAGTCCTTTATAAAACAATGCCTTTCTGTCATTTCTAAGGGTAGTAGTTATATAATAACCCATCTCTGATTTTTCGAGGGTGTGTGTGTGTGTGTGTGTGTGTGTGTGTGAGTGTGAGTGTGTGTTCATGAGAGGGAGATGGAAAGAGAAAGACAGCAGCTGCTCAGGTTAGGAAAATTATTAATTCCGGAAACAGGAGAAGACAAACTAGAAATGCCTAGCAAACTCCAGATCCCGAAGTCAGGGCCGGACCGCTTGAAAGAGCAATAGGTTTGTGTATCTGCCATCACTGACTGCCACTCTTGAAAGAATGATGGCACGCACGTTCGGAAGGCCTTGAAAACTCACTGCTTGACTTTCTAAACACTTTCCTAGAAGTCATATTTGAAGCATCATTTTGTTCATTGGGTCTTGTTACTTTGCAGTAATATTTCTTTTTTCTTCCTTTGCCAGAGGAGGAAGAAGAACAAGTGCCCGCTGACGGGGGCACGTCAGCAGAAGCCATGCAGGTTCCCTTGGAAGAAGACGATGAGATGGAGGAGGAGGAAATCATTAATGATGAGAACTTCCTGGGTAAGAGGCCGCTGGACAGTCCTGAAGCTGAAGAAATGCCGGCCATGAAGCGGCCACGGCTGCTCAGCACTAAGGGAGACACCCTGGATGTAGTTTTATTGGAAGCTCGGGAACCACTCAGCTCGATAAACGCACAAAAGATCCCACCGATGCTGTCTCCAGTCCACGTACAGGACAGCACAGACCTGGCTCCTCCATCGCCAGAGCCACCAATGTTGGCTCCAGTTGCAAAATCCCAGATGCCAACTGCAAAACCATTGGAGGCAAAGTCATTTACACCTAAAGCAAAGACTAAAACTGGCTCTCCAGGACAGAAGACTAAGTCACCTAAGACCACTCAGTCACCAGCAATGGCCGGAAGTCCTATCCGGTCACCAAAAACTGTATCCAAAGAAAAGAAGTCACCTGGACGTTCTAAGAGCCCCAAAAGCCCCAAGAGCCCCAAGATTATGACTCATATTCCCCAAGTACCCGTCAGACCTGAAACACCAAATAGGACTCCTTCAGCTACACTAAGTGAAAAAATTAGTAAAGAGACTCTACAGGTGAAACAGATACAAACGCCTCCTGACACTGGGAAACTGAACAGTGAGAACCAGCCGAAAAAGGCTGTGGTGATCGACAAAACGATCGACGACTCCATCGATGCTGTGATTGCACGAGCCTGTGCGGAGCGAGAGCCAGATCCTTTTGAATTTTCCTCTGGATCAGAATCTGAAGGAGACATTTTTACCAGCCCCAAGAGAATTTCAGGTTCGGAGTGTACCACTCCCAAAGCTTCCACTTCCTCAACCAATTTCACGAAGTCAGGATCTACTCCGCTGCCTCTTTCGGGCGGAACCTCCAGTTCTGATAACTCGTGGACGATGGATGCCTCGATTGACGAGGTTGTGCGTAAAGCAAAGATGGGAATGCCTTCCAATATGCCTCCCAACTTTCCCTACATCTCTTCTCCGTCAGTGTCTCCCCCTACGCCCGAGCCCCTCCACAAAGTGTACGAGGAGAAGGCCAAGCTGCCGACATCCGTGGAGGTGAAGAAGAAGTTGAAAAAGGAGCTGAAGACTAAAATGAGGAAGAAAGAGAAGCAGAGGGACAGGGAGAGGGACAAAGACAAAAGCAAGGAGAAAAGTAAAGAGAAGGATAAAGTGAGAGAGAAAGAGAAGGAAGCCGGCAAGGAGACGAAGTATCCCTGGAAGGAGCTTCTGAAAGATGACGATGCAGATCCCTACAAATTTAAAATAAAAGAATTTGAAGATGTGGACCCCAAAGTGAGACTGAAAGATGGAATTGCGAGGAAGGAGAGAGAGAAGCATAAAGATAAGAAAAAAGATAGAGAAAAGGGCAAAAAAGATAAAGAGAAGAGAGAAAAAGACAAAGCGAAAGATAAAGGGAGGGAAGAGAAGACGAAAGCTCCCCCGGCCCCTCTGCTGTTGCCCCCGAAGGAAATGGCCCTGCCCCTGTTCAGCCCTGCCGCAGCTGTGCGGGTCCCAGCCGCGCTGCCTGCCTTGTCGCCAATGCTTCCGGAAAAGCTGTTTGAGGAGAAAGAGAAACCGAAGGAGAAGGAGAAGAAGAGAGACAGGAAGGAGAAGAAGAAGAAGAAGGAGAAAGAGAAGGAAAAGGAGAAGAAAGAGAAGGAAAGGGAGCGAGAGAAGAGAGAGCGAGAGAAGAGAGAAAAGGAGAAGGAGAAGCACAAGCATGAAAAAGTAAGCCGTTCTCGTTTTCAGCACTGTCTGAGCACAGTCCTAGTGAAAAAGACAGGTGAACAGGCCAGCAGTTACCTCTGCATTTTGGATGTACGTTGCCCATCACTTAAACAGAAATATGCTTGTAATGAGGTTATGAAGTTTAATTTTAATTCTAAAACCCATAAGCTTGTCATCAAGCCCTCTATACACTAGAAGATGCTAAAAATTCATAGCCTAAGAGGAATCTAACCACAGACGATAAACTCCCTATTAACCACACTCATCTCTGGCAGTTTTTAAAGATCTGTGATCTTAAACCATGCCTAATATTTTGTTAAGTACCAAGTCTACTACGTGGTGTGCTGTACTCAAGTATACCTGAAATGATACCTGAAAGAGACAGCGTCTATTTTTTTTTTTTTTTAAATAGAGATGAGGTCTCACTAGGTTGCCCAGGTTGGTCTCGAACTCCTGGGCTCAAGCTGTCCTTCCACCTCGGCCTCCCAAAGTGCTGGGATTACAGGTGTGAGCCAGTGCACCTGGCTAGCATCCGTTTTTCTAAGAGCATGCAAAACCACAGTTCTATTTTAAGAGGCTAGCAAGACCCGTGGAAGGACTCCTGACTCAGTTTTCTATTTGATGAGCCATCTTGGTGGCTGCTTCGGAACTTTGAGTAGCATCTCCAGTTCTGCTCTGATAAGATGAGGATGCATTGCCTAGTGCCTAGGCTGATCTGGCCGCCTTGTTGGTGGACTTCATTCCACATGACAGAAATGTTTACTGTGTCATAGGGTACAGCAGAGAAATGGATACAGACCTTGCAGTTTGGTAGGCGTGGGAGTCTTGGGCTCAGGGCATGGCCTTTGCTGCGTGGCTTTGCTTTTTGGTCCATGGTTCGTTGAATTACAGCAGTTGACTGGTTGATGTGAAAATGTCTTTTAAGCTTTCTATAAAAGTGTCTCTTCATGGTGCCATTCCTAGAGTCCCTTAGGATTCCTTTCTCTATCCTCAAGAAGCCATCCTCTTTGTTTGAGTTTGGCTAAAAAGTCATAGCCAGTAGTTTTTCCACATCAGCAGTGTATTGTGGCTTTCATTACCAGCTTCAATTGGGAAAGACAGGAGGTGTTTCAACACCGTTATGAACTTAAGTGAGGCCCACTGCATGAGGTCTGTAACCGTGGCCCACGCCTTTCTTCAGCATCTACCTGACTTGGGAAGGAAAAGCTCCTCAGACTACCTTGTTGGGAGGCAGAGGCTTAGCTACTGTTACTAGAAGCACAGATTTTACCTGACAGAAGGCTGCAAGTCCTTGTATCAGTTTTGATAAGAGTCAGCTATTTTATAAGACCTTTAAAAATAATAAATAGTATGTCTGTAGAGTCAGACCTGAGTTCAAATCCTGCCTGTTGTGAAATGGGCGCATGATTTATATGAGGACTAAATGAGATAACATCCTGGACATGCCTGGTACCATATCAGACACAGATGTACATGTCAATGAATGGAGATGATGGTTCACTTTGAATCAGCAGGTATAAAATGTGGAAACCTAGAGCTTGCCCCTTCACTGGAGCATGGTAGCTGCCCTGTGTTGGTTTGGGTGAGCCAGCTGTTCACAATTTTAAAAAGTATCCCTACTTCCTTGGCTTTCTTTTACATTTTTGCCTTTATACAAATACGGAGGGATGAAGATTAGTACAATGTGGACATGCCAATGACAGGAGCGGAAATTGGGACATTAACATAAATATCGAGACTTCTCTTGGTCAACCCCACTTAATCCCCCCCCCCCCCCAGTATCAAGCCATGTGAGTAAGTGAAAATATCCCCAGAACGGTGTTGCACATAGTCAAAAATGTTCTTACATATCCACAGACGAAAGGCAACAGGGTCCATAAAAATGATGCGTATCTAAGCTGCCCCAAGAAAATGTCCTCGGTCAAAAGATGAAGGCTACAATTCAGTCTCCCTTCTTGTCATCCTGTCAACTCTCAGGAGTAGCTCAACGAGGAGGAGCATTTGTTTAATTTTTAAAAATCAATCCCTATATTTATTTCACCTGCTTATAAAGTTTTACCAGCTTTAATCTACATTTATCAATACCAAGAACCAATAAAGATGTTAACTAATTAAATAAGAATTTGCATGGTAGGAGGAAGGAGCTTTGGGCTTTGGAATTCAGCAGACATGGAGTAAGATCCAGGACAAGTTTTCTAGCTTCTTTAATCCTTAAGTATTCCATATTCACCGGGCTCGGTGGCTCAACCTGTAATCCCGCGCTTTGGGAGGCCGAGATGAGTGGATTGCCTGAGCCCACGGGTTTGAGACTCGCCTGGGCAACTTGGCGCGAGACCTCATCTCTACAATAAATCAAAAAAATTAGCCGGGCGTGGTAGCGTGCACCTGTAGTTCCGGCTACTCGGAAGGCTGAGGCGGAAGGATCGCTGGAGCCCAGCAGGTCGAGGCTGCGGTGGCCGGGAGCGGCCACTGCACTCCAGTCTGGGCGACTGAGTGAGACTCCAACTAAAAAAAAAAAAAAAAAAAGTATTCCA
>CAUYQG010110673.1:0-11673 GCA_963574415.1 Tarsius wallacei | reverse complement strand
ATTGGAGACCTAAATACCCAACTAACTGCTCTAGATAGATCCTTGAGGCAAAAAAACAACAAAGAGATCCAGAATCTCAACTCAATTCTCAACCAAATGGATTTAATAGACATCTACAGGACACATTTAGTTCACTCACATTTAAGTGATTATTGAAACATGAGAGTTTATTGCTGTTATAGGGCTCTTAGGGCTCTTAGGGCTCTTCTTTGTTTCCTTTATACATTTATTTTTATATATGTGTTTGTTTTCATATATATATATTTATATATGTGCTCTGATAACTCTGTGATTGCCTGTACTTTTGTGATGGATATGGACATTTATTTTTTCTGTGTCCAATACCTTCTTGAGTGTCTCCTGAAGGGCTGGTCTGGAGGCAGTATATTCACTTAGGGATTGGATATCTAGGAATAATTTTAACTCTCCATCAGTGATAAAGCATTGCTTGGCAGGGTAGGAAATTCTTGGCTGGAATTATTTATATTTAAGAACATTAAAAATTGGACTCTACAGCCTTCTGGCATGTGGTGTGTCTGCAGATAAGTCTGGAGTGAGTCTGATGGATTTTCCCTGGTAGGTAGTCTGACCTTTCTTTGTTGCTGTCTTTAGGATTTTTTCTTCCATGCTTATTTTGTGGAGGCAGAATACTATGTACCTTGGGGATGTTCTTCTGATATGATACCTTGTGAAGGTTCTCTGAATCTCTTGTGCTTGGATGGCCACCTCTCTGGCAAGATGTGGGAAGTTTTCTTGAATGATATTGTGGAATACTTGTTCCATGGTATTTTCTATTTCCCCTTCTGCCTCAGGGATGCCAATCAGCTGTAGATTTGGCTTCTTGACATAGTCCCACATCTCTTGGAGGCTTTGTGCCTTCTTTTCAAACTGTTTTCCCATGTTTTTGAAAGACTTAGTTAATTCCATATTTTGGTCTTCAAGCTCTGAGATTCTTCTGCCTAGTTGACCCTGCTTCCTATGCTTGTTACTGTGTTCTTAGTTTCCAGGATGTTATTTCAGATTGGTATTTTTGAAATTGGCTAACTCCGCTTTTACTTCCCATATAATTTCAGTGAGTTTCATTTCTGGTTTCCCTTGGTTTCTATTCATTTTTGCCATCCAGTATCTGATTTCTGTAGCTTTTATCCGGGACAGGTCATTCTAAGGGATTTCCATTGTTCATACTCTGATACCTGTTTTTTGGGGTGCTGCCTCCTTTTTTTTTTTTTTTTTTTTGAGTTGGAGTCTCATTGTCGCCCAGACTGGAGTGCAGTGGCTCCTCCCGGCCACCGCAGCCTCAACCTGCTGGGCTCCAGCGATCCATACGCCTCAGCCTTCCACGTAGCTGGAACTACAGGCACGTGCTACCATGCCCAGCTAATTTTTTTTTATATTTATTGTAGAGATGAGGTCTCACCAAGATGCCCAGGTGGGTCTCGAACCCACGGGCTCAGGCAATTCACTCACCTCAGCTTCCCAAAGGCGTGGGATTACAGGCTGAGCCACTGAGCCTGGCTGGGTGCTGTCTCTTTAGGACTCTGAGGGTTGCCTGTATTTTTTTGTTGATTTTTTTTCTCATTTGTGATAGGCCTCTCTTTGCTCTCTATAATTTCTCTTTTTAATTGTTGCTCTGCAGCTATTCAATTTCACTCTGTTCTAGGTTCTTTTCTGTGTTTCAATATGTCACTCAGGGAGAGAGAGGGGCATTCACATCTGGTCCTTGCTTCACCCTTGTGGCAGGTTTCTGTCACTGCAAAATTTCTCTCCCACTGCCAAACTAGTTGGACCAGCTTTTAGTCCCCACTGCTAGCATTCTACAAAGTGCAAGCAGGGGTGGTTCTCCCATCTGCTGTCTGTGGCCTACAGCCCAAGAGCCTTCCCAGTGAGAGAGCCCTTGGGTGTCTTCCATGTCGCTTCCTCCCTGTTCAATTCCACACTCTGTTATTGAGATAGAATGAGTTCTCTGCTCTGAAGGAGGGGGCAGACTCCACCCTGCCAAGATGTAGGGCTTGGGGGGATACTTCCTGATTTGACTGGAGAAATGGCCACCAGTCATTGGTGGTGCACATCAGTTGGGTTTACTCTGCAGGCAGGCCCTCCCCATCTGTGAGCCACCAACATGGTGGGAAGCTATACTCACGGTGGCTGACCCATCATGGGTCTTTCTCCCATTCTGCTTGGCCCTACCCAGGACTCCTCCTGCACAGGACCAGTGACCCGCACATGACTGGGAAGGGATGACCCATCCCAAAGCACCTTTGACTCACTCACCCATTTTTGCCCACCAGGCAGGGCTTTCATTCTTGTGCAAGCCAGGTGCACAGCAGAGGATGGGGTACCTGGAGTTCCATGTATACCATTGTTTTCTGGTCTCTGTGTGTTCAAAGAGACCTTTTCAGGGTGTTTCACCTGTCCAAAAGTGCTCAAGGTGTTTCTGTCTATTGGTGGCTGGATTCCTACTCTCCGCCTTGCTTGGTGAGATTGACACTGCTCTACTGCTCCATGGTGGTCATCTTGGATTCAAACCTCCCTGTGGAATTTCTGAAAAATCACATGTTCATCAGCACTATCAGTTCTTACTCAATGGTTCTGTGAGATTTTGCTGCATTACAAACAAACTCACAAACCCAGCGAATAGGATTTATTCTCCCATTCATGTCTCTGTGTTTTGGCTGTGGTTTAACTGACTATGACTGGAGTTGGCCTGGTCAATCTGGACTCTAGGCTTCGGTTGGGCTCAGATCTTCCCCATCTTTCTTATTTCAGGTGCTGGTCTGAAAGTGCAGTGGCCACCTGGGGCATTCTCTTTTCATACCAGCAGGCATTTTCCATACCTCACATCTGCTCACACTCCATTGGCCAAAGCAAGTCAATGGCCAAACTAAACATCAGTGAACAGGAAAATAGACTTCATCCATGGTGGCAGGCTCTGCAAAATCAGATGGCAAAGATGAGTGTGGAACTGGGAACACTTATCCGATCCAGTATCCTCAGAAACTAGATTATCAAAAGGAGATGCAGTGGTCTAACGGCATTACTGCTCATGTCAAACTTGAAGCTATGTCCTCTGACTCAGCACTGGAATTTTAGGAATACCTCACTTGATATCTTTTGATATCAATTTTTATATAATGTTTTTGAAAATGAGTTTCAGCATGATGTCCTCCAGCAGATTCTGACTATATCTTATATTTTTAATTGCAAAAATTATATAAATAATGAATTAGTTTAAATCACAATCTTAGTCTCTAAAATTGTTTTAATCTTGGTTTCAATCCTCAAAGAAGTGACTGCCACTGTAAATCTATCCAAACCATAGAATAGAAGTCTTGCCCTATGTAGGCATATTCCATGTGCTGTCAGTAGACAGATTAAATCAGACTTCAGAATAGATTGTCACAGTCAAGGTCTGTCTTAGGGGGGCTGAACATTGAAAAGTTTTTAGAGGAATTCCTAGAATTTTGAGGGCAGTTTATAAACTCAGACCTTCAGGGAACTTGACTAATCATTGAAGAGTAAAAGCCAATAATCAGGGAATTTGGAGTCCACCTTGTTTTCTTCCCTACTGGGGTGATAAGGATTGTGCTGCTGGAGCAGTGATGACAATGTTCAGCAGTCTTCCTCTGGAGCATCGTACATCTGTCTGTCCAAGTGAGATCATAAAAGCTCTTTGGGACAGAAGGGGTTTACATGGCTGGAAGTCAGTAACAAATGAAGCTGAGACCTTGTCTACTGGTGTGTCCCTGAAAGAGATCTTGCACTCTGCTGCAACCTGGGTGTGCAGAACCCTAAGAGGTGTTTGTGAAAACTTAATGCCAAGGGGACCTAGCTGTCATTCTCCTAGGTCATGTTTTTAAGTTGTGCCATTGTTACAACTTGGAGTGTCTAGGCCAGCAGTCACCAAAGAGCATCACAGAGTTCATTTCCTGTACTCCAGTGAGAAGACTGATTTTCATAGGCCTCAGGTGGTTCAGAATCAATGCAGGATGCTAGAGAGCCTCATAGAACACAGGAACAGCTGAGTATTTCTCGTGTTCCCAAACATGGCATAATACCTTGTTGAAAACCTGTTCTGCTTTGAGCCTAGGGGCAAAGGCAGACAAGACAGACAGGGCTCTGCCTCAAGAAGCTTATGTTCCAGCATGGTGGACACACATTGACCAAGCACATGTGACAGACGTCATTTCAAATAGTGATAAGGGCAGTAAAAGGGCTCTGTAAACAAGGGTGAGGAGTTCAGATTTTGGTCCTAAACATGCAGAAAGCCACATGGGGGCCCCTAACATGGACACAACATGGTGTGCTTTTGTCTAGAAAGATCACTGGGTGCCAAAACTTCGCCTCATCAAATGCCACTGGTTCAAAAAGTAGAATCTACATTTTTATCTCTCAATAGATTCCAATATAAGTCTTTTCTATTCAAATGTGATGTCCTCAATGAACTCCTTTGATTACTCCTGTAGGAAAAATGTTCTTTAAAAAATGAATTTTAAAAGAAATCCTATTCCAGGTGATTCAATGAGATCTTTCATCTCCTTTCTCAGAAGACTTATCCAGGGATAGGAGGAACAGCTGCCTAGAAGAGAATTTGTTTCACGAGCCATTTCTCCGGCCATTATTATAATTCCTTAGGCAAAAGATGATTTTAAAAATACCCTCAGAAATAGACACTGGAGCTCATAAGTTTGAGAAGCTGATGAAGCTTGCCTAGATTGTAACCTTGTGTCCCATAAAAACGCAGCTCATTCATACCTGTTTTGCAGAGTAGAGGAAAGGCAACTTGAAAGGAAAACTTTGTGTTTCCGTTTTTTAAAAAGATGAAAGACAAAGTAACTGAAGACTGAAGCAGAATATAGTAGAATTTATGGCATATCATTTGCTTTTGGCACACATAATGTCAAATGAAATAAAAGAATGGGTGTGAAGAGATTAAGATGATAAGAAGCACAGCATTTTTTCTCTCTTTTTTGTATTATGACTCATTCTAAAAGCTCTGCTAAGGAAATCAATGTTAAGTTGAATAAAATAAAGTAGAAGTTAAGGCCAAACTGTAGGGAAAGGCGTGATGTCATAGAAGTTCTGTGGTGATCCAGCAGACTGCAAGTGTACAGATTTGAATCCTATCCAGAAGGATGGTACCTAAATGTTCAAGAGTGATGGTACCATCAGAACTGCCCGTTTTCTTGCACTCCCAAGAGGCTCCTTGAACCCCACCCATACTCTGCAATGAAGAAATTAAATGGTAGAATGAGTACTGCCACCTGAAAAAGAGGTGGCACATCTGTTCCCCTGGTTCCCTCAGAAGGCTATGTTCTCAGCATTCTGACCAGTGCTCTGCCCACAGGGGCTTCCAATCTGATTTCCTTTTTGGGGGATTTGAAACAGTGGCGTCGGGACTAGTCTCTGCTGTTCAAAGACTTTGTGGTATATTTTATCTATTCTATGGAGTTGTGAGGAACAACAACACCCCAGGTCCTGGGCTGGGGTGTGGATGGAGGGAAGTCAGGTTGACCCAGGCTTGGGGACTGACTTTAGTTCTTCAAGAGACACTTTTTCTCTTCTGTAAAATGGGAAAGATTATATATGTTTTGAAAGGAGATTTGAGGACTTGGGCTGTTTCATGTGGAGGCCAGTCCAGAGGTGGCTGGGTTTTAAGAACTACCTGGACTCCTACTCCGTGCCTGCCCATGGCCACATGCAGTGTCATTGCTTCCTCTTCAAGCAGACTCTAGTTCAAACTGCATTAGTGAGTCATACTGAATTGACTAAAGCCTGCTTGACAGAGTCAGACTATACTTTGTACATCTCTTGGCAGTATTTAATATAAATTTAAAGTAATGGTCTTTGTCCTTTTTCCTCAATACAATAACGTTGTTGTCTATTCATAGGTCAACTCAACCTTCTGTTTCTTTTCCCTTCTTCTTCTCGTTGGACTGTTGTGAAAATTAGATGAGGTAATACATATAAGTGCTAAGCAGAGTGACTTGTACCTAATAATTGCTCAGTAAATGCTAACAGCAGCACAGCACTTTACTTCTGTTCAAAATTGCTGTCTAGTAGGTTTGTTGGCCAATGTAGACCTGGCCTGTAAGACCTCCATACTTTTCAAACAAAAATATTATTGTGCTTTCATGCTGACAACCAGGGAGCTCCCCAACTATTTCCCCTGACTTCATTAGTTAATTTAGGAAACATTTCTCTACTATGTGTGAGGTTACAACTAGAAATATTGGAGAAAGGGGGCTATCAAGATCAGACATGACACCTCGTTTTCTCACGTTCATCATTACATTTTGATTGATGTCATACTTTGACTTCCTCCAAAAGCAGATTTAGAGGCAAATAGTTAATTTGGAAGGTAATTTCAGAAAAGGTAGTTGGGAAGACAGACAAAGAAAGGAGGCAAATAAAGAGTGCATTATCAAGAAATTTGCCACTGTGGGCAACTAGCATGTAATCCCATTAAGCAAATTTCCCTGACCACATCCTACTCCTTTGTGAGGCATGAACCTCAGCCTTGTCCCCTGAGGGATGAGGGAGCTAAAGTATTTATTCAATCACTCTCATTCATCATTGATTGAGGAATGTTTGTGGGGAGATGACTTGTTCCCTGACATTTTGGACCTGTCCAACGTGTGGGCAGAGTGAGCTATGACCACCAGAAGGAGTGCTTAGGTCAAAGGTACTGGCAGTTGTAAGTCAAGCTGGTGTGCAAGGACATGACCCATGCCAAGAGGATAAATGTGAGGCATTATCAGCATCTGCTATGGTTATTTAACTTATTAATATGCCATATTAGGTGCATATACTTATATAACACAACCAGATGACAAAATGGCTGAAACTCCACTCTCTTAACCACCCGCAGTGGATGCCTCCCCGTGCCTACTATGGTGCCCTTTCACACTCCTGAGAGAAGCCAGTGACACCCTCTTTAGCATGCTGCTGCCATGTTTCCTGCAGTAGCAGGAGCCAGTGTCAATCTTATTACTTCACCTGTTTTATCTTTTGTGAAACTCAGTCTTTAGCCAGAATTGTCTGAGTGGCTGGTCTAGCAATTGCTTAACGGTGAGGCTCCTTCAGTTCATTTCTCTCAAGTAATTTGATTTCATCGTACTATCAGAATTGCTTTTATGGGTTGGAAAGAAGCCTGGGGGAAGGGGTTGACAAAGGCAGTTTTTAGAGCAAAATAAAATAAAATAAATGCATGATCCTATACTTCCCCATGCTTACCATACCCTCCATCTGCAGCCCTCAATCCCTCCTCCCCACCCAGGGTAGGTATGTGTGTGTGCATGTGTGTGTTCAAGGGAGAGTGGCAAAGAATGAAAAAAAAAATACAAAAAACACAACTCGTCACATATCTATCTTTTTTCATGGGAGCTTGAAAAGTATATGGTTTTCATGTCCCTTTGGTCTTCACAACATAACTTTTGTGCAAGAAGAAAAAAAATATTATGGTTATATTCTCTAAAATAATCAAGGGCAGTGTAATTTTGTATCAATAGTCAATGTTGACAATCGCTGTTCAACTGATGTTGGCATTTTGACCACCACAGTGATAACGTTAATCCTTCCCATTGGGAACAGTCAGACGAGTGATTTGTAAGTCACACCAGGATGCAAGGAAATGGCAAGAAAATGTATGTATGCAGGAATCGTCCAAGTATATCCTGACATTCAGCGTCTTTAATGCTAAAAATTTCACGTTTGATAACTTCATAATATTTTTATTTTGAGTGTGTGTGTGAATAAAAATAACTTTGCACCATGCTTTCCTCATTAAAGACTTGGCAAGGATAGAGGGCTCAAAAGTGGAAGAGAATTTAATGTGTAAAGTTCAAGGGAGTTTGATTTTTTTTTTTAAATGACTGCCTCTAACTTCTGTATATTTAAAGCAATTCGGTACCAATTTGGTGCTTTTAGTCACTTGGAAGGCTGGCTGGTATGGCAACTACTTTCTAAATACTTTGCAATGTATACAGGGATTTATGATTCTATAAAATTACTAGTATTTTATCACAGCTTTGGGCTAAGTGCTCTGCTGGGTGGGACGAGGGTATGGACCAAAACCCTTTAAGGTTAAAATCACTACAGAAGACATTGTTCAGCTGAAAATAAAGTGATTCAGTGCATGAACTCTAGATTTTAGATTTGCGAGCTTTGTTTGCCTAGACATTAGTCTCTGGAGTGCTGTCTTCTATTATTTGTTAGAAAGGCAGTTAAAGCAGAAGTGAGCACAGGGAACAGGTCTAGAAGAGGGTGTTGAGGGGAAAGTCCTGGGCAGCCTGTAAATGGTGTGAGGGATCCAAGTTTTAAACCCTGGTTTAATTAAGCCAAATTATTATTATTCCAAAATTATGTTCAATTTGATTTTTTATTTTGTAACAAAAGCTTCTTTCAAATAATTGATTTAAAGTATTATCATGTGCATCCTTATACGGCAATCTATAGTTGCAAATAGACCTTCATTTTAAAAGTGTATTTTTCACACTGTAAATTTCTTGTACAAACCCAAAGAAATAATTTTTAAAAGTTATGTTTATTTAAAAAATTAAAAATAAAAACAAAACAAAAGCCAATTTGTTGCTTCTGACTCCAAAACACACACACAAAAACCCCCCCCAAAACAACAACAACAAAAAACAAAGAACAACAACCCAAAAAACCTCAAACAAAACAGTTTTATTGGCAAAGTAAGTCATATCTATCTTTATTTTAGTGGACTATGCTAGAATTTTAGTAAAATATATTTACATTTTATACTGGAAGAAGAAAATTAGTTTCTACATGAGAGATTTCCAACAAACAAATAATTCAGAGGAGGGTAGAATCTTCAATATTTCATTATTGCTGTATCTTCCTGCAGTGAAATTTGATGAAAAGAAATATCAGCATAATAATGGAGTAAAAGGAAAACAATCATCTAATGAGTTACTTGATATGCCATCAATGAAAACCATAGCAAACTCAACTTGCTATTTCACTTTTGTCTCTTGTATTTAAATTATTTCAGTGTTCTGTCGACAAAGTCATTTCTTGGCTTAAGAATTTCACTGCTTTGCAGAGAGAAGACAAGGCAAATCATAAACCTCTTCTGGGTTTCCAGGTATAAAAAGTATTTAATAGCCAAAAGTTACTTCTAAAAGCTTTAAGTATGATCAAAAATATATAATTAGAAAGAAATCTTGCCATGCCAAATAGATATGTAGAGATTAAATAAACATATTGTTTTAAACTTTCATACACTTCTAGTAGGAGTGTAAATTGACAACTGCATTGGAAAACTGACAAAATCTACCAGAGTCCAGCATCTGCATCACCTGTGGTCCAACAGCCCTTCCTCTTGGGTGTAAACACAACAGAAGCACATGCGTATGCCACTAAGACACTAAGAATGTTTATGGAAGCTTTATTTATAAATGTCTCAAACTAGAGACAACCCAGTTGTTCAACATCACTGGAATGGATAAACAAATCATGGACTCTCTATACAATGGAAAGCAACACTACCATGACATGAGCTACTTATATATGTAAACCATCAATAAAGCAGGCAGCCATAATGTTGAACAAAATATAAACACAAAAGAACACATATTACATAATCCCCATATATATATTTATATACATATATAGTGTATAAATAGATAAAACTAACCTGTGATAATAGAAGTCAGACTAATAGACTAGTGGTTATTTTGAGGGGTGAGCATTGACTCAGGAAAAGGAAGCTTTCTGGAGTTAGAAATGTTTTATATCTTGAACTGGGTAATGGATGTGTGTGTGTGTGTATGCACATAGTATTATAAATCAGCAAACTTGTCAACTGAAAAAAAAATCAGCAAGCTCTTTCAATACAAAAGTAAATAAAAAGAAAAAAACTATTTATATGTTATCTAAGTCAACTTCCACATTTACATCAAAAGTAAATTTGGATCCTCCATCCTAATGAGTAGGGAAGGAAGCTTTGGAATGCTAGCAGAAGCACAGATTCTATGCACACCTGGGTACAAACACGTACAGCTCCCTGTGTGCCTGGCCTTAAATTATTAATAACTTGTTTAGCCTCATTGACTCCCATATGTGGAAGAGATCTTCTATGTCATCTAATTCAGTGATTCATCTGAAGCTTGTGTGCAACCTTCCCTCTGAGTGGCTATACTGCTTTTGTGAACAAAAGTCCCCTGATGACCAGAGTATGTTGTAACCTTCAGAGGCAGGTCTTGCTGTCATGTCATTGGGAGCCCTTCCCAAGCTGAAATCTGTCCTTTATCTAATCACCAGTCTTATTTGCAACCCTTGGGGTCTTACAGTTAAGTGGACAAAGAATTTTCCTGTTGCTGTTTACCCTGAACATTGTGCTTTATCTTGTGTATCCATGTCCACTGAAAGCAGACATATTTCCAGGGATATTTGTCTTGTAATTTTTTTCTCTTTTAATGAATCAGAAAACATCTTCCTATCAGGAATTAAGTTTTCTCATATGCATATTCTCAACATTTTCCCTCCGGGATGAAATAGGATATTCTGGATATAGTAATGTGTTTGGGCACCTCTCAGCATTCTTCATCTTCCCTGTACGCTAAGGCTAAACACACTTGTGCTCTCAGTAATGCGCTCTTTTATTGTAGTCAATATGCGTGAAGATCTACAAGTCTGTAATCCGTTCAATTTTTCACCACCTAGTTGTTGATCACTTTCTATGAACCAGCTGTGTCTGTAGCTATCCAGTGATAAGCAAAGGCAGATGTGTTATCTGCTTTCTTAGGGTTTTTATTCTACTGAGGTTATTGATTACACATTTACATAAATACATGTAGAATGGCAACTGTGGTGAGTCTGTGAGGTACAGGTATATGGTGTTTATGAAAGCATAAAATAGGAAGTCTTCAATGTTAGGGAAGCTTTTTCTGAAGAAGTGGTGACTGAGCAGAGGATAAGTAAAAGTGAAAGTAATCTAGGAAAGAGGAGGGGAATGTCATTTTGGGAAGAGGAAATAACATGAGTGAGGCCTTATGGCAGGGGCAAAACAACACATACCACATTCAGAGAACAGAAAGAAGGCTGATGTACTTGGGCTGGAGAAAACACAGAGCAATACAGCATGAGATGAGCCTAGACAGACGAGAAGCATCCAGACCATTTGGGGAGAAATGTTGGCATTAACCTGGGGAGTGGCTTGACAATAGAGTCTGTTTCAGTATTGTTGTGAAACGATATTCCTTTTAAGGTAGCTGAGCAAAAAAACTAAATAAAAAATAAGTTTTGAGAAGAGTTCTTCTTAAATTAGTGACTTCTTTTTTTTTTTTGAGTTGGGAGTCTCACTCTGTCGCCCAGACTGGAGTGCAGTGGCCGCTCCCGGCCACCGCAGCCTCAACCTGCTGGGCTCCGGCGATCCTTCCGCCTCAGCCTTCTGAGTAGCCAGAATTATAGGCACACGCTACCACGCCGGGCTAATTTTTGATTTATTGTAGAGATGAGTCTCGCCTGCTCAGGCGAGTCTCGAACCCGCGGGCTCAGGCAATCTACCCACCTCAGCCTTCCAAGTAGCTGGAACTAACAGTGCACGCTACCATGCCTGGCTAATATTTTAATTTTTTATTGTAGAGATGAGGTCTCGCCAAGTTTCCCAGGCTGTTCTCGAACGTGGGCTCAGGCAATCTCGTTATC